>JAQGBX010000573.1:0-33607 GCA_034698745.1 Megaphyllum sjaelandicum | reverse complement strand
GAGGGCCACTGCTCTTATGTTGGTACCTCGATCGACATCTGAACCCCCTCCATGGAAAACCTATACCTACGCCCGTGCCCTTGCACGCATCTTGCATGTACACGTACGTGACGTACTTGAAAAGATGCTGGGGTCGAAAAATAGCACTGGGAACATTTTATGTCCAGAAAAGCGAGAAGCTAGGCATTTTATTCCTGAGAAATGAGCGATTTGTGCTTTTCGAAATTATAAAACACGGACGGGCTTAAATGATAGAGAGAAGAGGGATAAGTGAAGCTCATTGCAAGCTTAGCTTAACTTGCTAAAAATATCTCGTTTAGCGTGAGCAGTTTTACAATGCAGCCATGGATTTTTGGAAAGTACTTCATTATGCCTTGTCTGGACGAAGTCGAGCGAGGGATTCTCAATGTGAAATTTCGTAAATAAGGTTATTGCAAAAAACAGTAGCTGGCAGTCGTGGATAGGACAATCTGCAAGATCATCAACATGCCACCATTAATTGTAGTTGGTATCCGAGTGAAATTGCATCTGATTGGAAGGGACTCAGTTGCATGGAAATGTTATTCTGGCCCAAGATCACTGCTTTTGCCGTGGAAAAAATTCGGTGCAAAATTCTATGTTTTCCTATGTTGAGATTTTCAACAAATAGCATGACATCGCAAATTCAGGAAAACTGATATGCAAGATTTTTTTTTTATCAAAATTCAAATTTTTTTTGTTCATTGGAATAAATGCGATGCAGATTTCTTTGTTTGCCTACGTTGGGAATTTCAACACATTTCTCGACATCGCAGATTCCGAAAAACTGATATATGCAAGCTTTTTTTTATTCAAATTTAATTTACTTGTCCATTGGAATAAATGCGATGCAATTTTTTTTTTTTTTTTGCAAATTTTTTTTTTGCCAATATTGGGATTTTCAGATTGTAGCACGAAATCGGAAATGCATTTATTTTCTTTATTTTAAATTCATTGTCCATTTATTTGCAACTAAATTTTTATTCTTTGTCAACTGTGTTTAACTGTCGTCTAAAGAAATTCCCATAAAAAATTTCCCTCACATAAAAATATGAAATTTTACTTAAATGTTGATTACAAATTGAAATATTGATTTCAAAAACGCTATTTTCACTGTTATATTCCAAGTCGTTTTGTTAATGTTTTCTAAGCGTTACGACTCGTTAAAAAATTCAGGAAAATCCACTCTTTGGTTTTCTCAAGAGCCAATTCCACGCTAATGGTGGATTCAGCTGGCAAGTGTTTGAGAACGTGCACGGTGAAGCTTTTATTCCAGTCGCTTGCCAACCGGTTTCGAACCAGTGTCGCTTAGTGGTATTGCAGACTTTTACCACTACGCGACACTGGTTTTTAAGCGACTGGAACAAGCTTCACCGTGCACGTACCCTTTGAATTCGCCATCTATCGGAAAATGTGTCGTTAGCTGGAGGGTTTAAAGTTCCCCGCGCTGGGCCTGTTAAAAAACCCACGAGATTTTATAGGTCTTGAAATAATTCCATCAGCAAAATGGGCGAGACAAAAGAAAAAAACCATTGACTTTTTAAAGTGTGGAGCAAACAGGATCTAGACTATTTTTGGGTTAATCAACCTTCCCTCGCCCGAACCTTTTCTCATGAAGGTGTCTTGTTTCTCGTATTTTCAGGTGGGTCTGAGAATTCCGATCGTGAAATTCAACGCAGATTATGTGAGGAGATGTCAACGAGCACCAAAGTTAGCCGGCATACGCACCATCGGTCATGTCGGGTAGTTTTAACCAGAACCCCATCCATGTTTCAACTACCCAAACGCAGGTATTTCGATCGTTCAAGTGCATTACATATTCAGGTGAAAAATTGGGATGTGAATTACTTGCATGCGAGTTTGAAATCTATGATGGGGCACTCACGTAGTGTGTCATCCTCTATGCAGCAATGCTCTATCAGCCTCTATCAAAACATCCTTATGTCATGAAATTCAAATATTTTATATATTGTTTGTCTGGTCACTGATTGCCCTCAAACTCCCACTGATATAGGCTACTGTATGCGAGAATGTTTTTCTTCGAAATAGATTCAAAGATTTCAATTTCAATTCTTTACTCTGCAATCAGTGCATAGTACCATGTGGCAGGGGGGATCATTTTACTATTTGATTGACCCCAAATTCCTAGTTTAATTAATTTTCCCATATTTGGGATTTTAACAAGGAGGATGGGATTAGGATAGGAAGACGGTCATGGCCGATTTAATATAGGAACTATCTTAGCATTCGCCTGGAGGAATTGTGGGAAACCATGAAAAACCACAAACGAGGACAGCCGACCCAGGATTCGAACCTGAGTCTGACGAATGCAAGACGATCGAGGATGCTAACCTCTGAGCCACCTTGCTTAGCCACCTTGCTTTCGTGAGCCGAAACATCTGTAGAATCAATCACATTTCCAGAGACGCTCGAGTCTCTGAATCTTTGAATCTATAGGAAAGAAATCCTATAGTTTAGGTTTCGAGAATGATGGGTAATTTTTTTTAGAATGATGTATGAATTTACGGATATGTATTATTTATTTCAAGGGCTATATTCGAAGTTTTTAGCATCGAGGTAGAGGATTTATCAGCTTCTTATAGTAATGATAAAACCTATACCAGTATCGCTGAAACTCGGAAATGGAACCATTGAAATAAATAATACATATTCGAGAAAGATATTTTATCCACAAATTGGAAATCGTTCATCCGCTGTTTGACGCAGGCTAAAAAATGGTCACCTTTTATATCAAAAAAGTAAAATATTAGGATAACTCATGATTATTTTATTAAAAAAAATTGTCCTTTGAGCCTGCTACAAAAAGCGGATGCAAAGTTACTTGTTGGAGAAACTTATTTTCACTAAGTGCAAGTAATAATTTCAGCACTTTTAGTAATGTGGGCATGAGGTTTAGCGCCCTCTTAAAAACTCGACTTCTAAAGGCTTCTCCAGAAACAGGAACAAGTTAAAAAAAAAGCTACAGTTATCTAGGCATTTAGTTGCACTTGAGCATTTTCTAAATTGCATAGCAAAATTCCTCTAACGTAATGGTGACCATTTTTCGTCGTATTGTTAAATCCACAGAAGTCGACCTGTTGGCAGAAATGTGCCAAAGGGCGATGCTCTTGACAGTGTCTCCCATTCTGTCCCACTTGGCACGACAGCAGTTCCAAGAACAACTAATTGTAGTAGCCCAAAATCCCAGAAATCCCCATTAGCTCCTGGGGGGTATTTCTTCAGCAATGACCTTGATGATCGAAATCCATCATTGGATCGTTCACCAGGTTGCCAAGTTCACTGTTTTCATCTCCACAGCAACGACTCTGGCTTCTTCCTACGCGCCACCATCCACCTTTTCTGCCATCTTGCAATATTGCCAGTGAGCCCACGTGGAAAAATAAATTTCCTGAATTTTCCACTCCTGCCACGGTCTCTTTTCGGTGTCTTTAAAAAAGCATCCGCGATCAATATAATGACGTTGTCAATTCAAAAGCGCTCACCCGCATGCATATTTCCATTTATAAATAGGTAATGTGGGTTTGTGATCTGTCTTAGATCGAGGTTAAACTACATGTATCATAAATGCATTATGCATCGATTGCGCAGTTCCGCAGTTTGCAATTTTGTTGCTAGAAATTATGGATTTTCTTGGGCCATTGGAGCGTCCGAGATCATTGATACAGTCTCATGTTGCTATTGTTCCCTGTATTTGTTTGGGAAAACGTATTAAGTGATGGTTTTAGAAAACGCCAAACTCTGTGCAGGTCATGGAGCTATCAATTCAAATAATAATAGTTCTAGATAGATATCCGAAATTTCTCTGAAAAAGACAATTCGTTTTGGAAACAGCTGCTCCTGTTCGTTTGTTATAAAATAAGCAAAGTTATAAATAATTTAGAATGCCATTTGACTTGAATGTTGCATCGGGGATTATTTTATCAATATGACATGAGAGCGGAAGCAGCTGTGCGTGGAAAAAAATAATTTTTAAATTATTCCCCAAATTGTTCGTAATTATTTAAAACAGGAATAATGTTTTTTTCGAAAGTTTTACCATTGAAGGTTTTTCGACACGCCACAGACGTACATGTACTACAATTTAAGACTATATTTTGTACGAACAATTCATTGACAACGCACAACGGAACATTTCGTTGAAATAATTTTTATGAACAATTGCTCTTGATCATCATGTCGGTTTTCATTTCTGTCCTGAGATGGCGCTGCATAACGTTATGCAGTTGTTCCTATGTATAGGGACTCAACGTCATCTACATGTACTGACAGGAAATAAAACTGATGGAAACAAATACGAATAAAACTATTTTGTATGCCTAAATGTATCTTTTTTTCTAAGATCAAAGGGCAAATTAGACAATTAAAACCGAGTTGGATTGCTAATTTGCTGCTTATTTTACAAAACGCCCATCTTTGTGAGTTAGATACTGTACATGTAGTAGTTTTTTTTTCAAACTAAATATTTGTTCACGTTAATAATTTTTCTTTACCAATTTAAAACCATTGCAGGGAGATGCAGTGATGAATAGTCAATCGAAACCCGTGACAACGATTTCAATTCCTGTATCCACCGCAAATTCTTTTACCAAGATGCCTGTGACCACTAGCCTCAGCCAAGTGCTTCGATTAGGAACGGTAAGATTGTTCGAACCATTCTCAAGTTATTATAATCCACTCATTTTTGAATTAAAACCGGCTTGAGTTGCTGTTTTTTTTTTATTTAGCGAAGAATGCATGCAGTTGCATCTACCAATAGTTTGAACAACTCGTTTTTTATCAATTCCATATAGCCTTGAAAGGCAATATTACAAAAGCTTTCTCGAAGCATTCAAAACGCTTGAATTTCTCAAACATAATCAAACTAAAACTCATCCGCAGTAATGATTTATCGATTTTTTCCCCTTGCAAATAAAACGATGGAATTGTGCAGCATTGCTTGACGCAGATGCTTTCCGAGAGCATTAATTTTAACATTTTTCCGAAGCAACGAATCGCGAGTGAATCCCTCCATATGTAATGAAAAACACCAAAAAGAAAAACCAATATTATTGACATGCTGTTTATGAAAGTGAACTTGCTTTCCAAACAAGAGTGCACCAGCCAGAAGCTAAACAAATTGGATTTTATGGCACCATTTTATAGAAAGAATGGCTAATGGTTTGGTTTACTTATTAAAAATATTAAGACGTTCTAATTTATGACTGGTTACATTGTATTCTGTGCAAAAGAAAATCATCTGATGTTGAGAAATGTTTTTTGAGCACCATTTGAACCATCACTATACAGCATCAGAAAACTTCCATTAAAATACGTTTTAAGAGTGATTTATTTTTTATCTTAATATCAGTATCACTGCCTTCTTAGAGTAACTTAGAGGGCATAAAATAAATTCTATTGAAGCCTTTTAACGTGCGTGACGGCTTTTTAAGTAAATAAAAGAGTTATTAACTGAGTTACTTTCTGAAATTTGTTTCAAGAAATAATTTTGCTTTGATTTAAATTTTCCTCGGTAAAAATTTGCAAGTTTCCCCAAGGACAAATTTGTAAAAATTTTCACGTTTTCCGAGAATAAATTTGCAAAATGTTTCACGTTTTCAATTCAGTACCCTGCAGTCAGCACACACAGTGCAATGTGGCAGGGGGAATCAATTCATCTCATTAGAACCGACTAGTGATCCACAACACGATGGACATCTGCAACCCGAGTACACATTTGCAAAATGTTCCACGTTTTCACAGTAGACCTACAAATTTGAAACATTTTCCACGTTTTCCGAATGCAAATTCGTAAACTTTACCACGTTTTCCTAGGACAAATTTGCAGGATTTGGAATCTTTTCCAAGCACAAATTTTAAAAACTTTCTAATTTTCCGAATACAAAATTGTCAAATTTTCAACATTTTTTAATTTTTCCATGTAAATATTGAAAAAGTTTCAAAATTGTCATTAGTTAATTTTGAAAAATATTGTCCTGTGTAGGCCTAGGTTTTGAAAAATTGTGGATAACATTGGCATGAGCCGGATGAGTCTGTTTTTGAGGTACATACGAGGTGTATGTACATTATACATGTATATGGTATTTTCGGGATATAATTTGCTTTGTGTGTGACGGTCTTTGGAGAAACGTGTTTCAAGCTGCATACATTTAACACGTGTTGCACCTGCAACGTGCATGCAACATGATGAAATTTAACAATGCATTTCTTTGTCCAGTATTAAGTCCAGAGATATGTTTCTACCAAAATTTATCAATTATAATTTCTTTTCCATCGTATTTTTAGCAATTGCAAGACTATCCAAATTTGCAATCCTCGCCTTTCAACGTGGCTTACAACAACGGATCTTACTTGTTCCCGGACAATGGTTTCGCTTCAGCTCGAAATATTTATGTCAAAGAGGAGAAAACAGAACTGGAGAACGCCACGACGACGCCACTTCAGCAGCCGCTGCGTCCATCGAGCAGCGGCTCAATGTCTCTTTCCAGTCCTCGCCCATCATCCTATAGCCCTATGAGCATGGACCGAGAAAAGGGTGAAAAGACCCCGGAATCAGTGTTGAGAACTGTGTCCCGAAACGAGGCTTACATCAACCGAAACGAGTTGAACCTTGGTGACAAATCTGTGAAAAACGCCTTTGGCTCCCTCATGTTGATCACTGTTCCTCCTTATCAGGATGGTGCAGGGAGTCGCCATGCTAGTCCACAGAGTTCCACAGTGCCCCTAAACAACCACCATCATCACCATCACCATCAGATCCTCAGGTATCCACCCAACGGAGACGCCCTCCTCAGTGCCAGTGCCATTAACTACGCCGACAACGAAATCCTCCCTGACGGAGGGTTCGACGTTCATGTTGGAAGTTCGTTGGGCTCGCTGGACGATGGACTGATGTCGGGTAACCTTAGCGTGCAGGGCACAGGCAGCGGAGGAACCTCTACCTACGACCTGTTTGATGGAGAAGCTGGACAAGATTCGTACATGGGAGATGGTAATCAGGAGATGACTCTTTCGCCTCACGCCTTCCCATCAAATGCGGAAACATTTCATTTGAATGACAACAGCAATTTGAGCGCTGTGCAGGATCAAGCGCCGGATGGAAACAGTACATGTAAGCATGGGAACAACTTTATAAAACATGCACTCGTGAAAAACCGCCCAAAGCTTGTAGACGTTCAGATAATCCTGCAATGCTAAACAAATTTCAAAGACAGCCCTGCTCTAACAAACGAAAATAATATAAATTTATTAAAAAGAAAGAACTACAGGACAGAACGCACAGAGCAACAAGTTCGATTACACTTGCTTAAATTTTCAGTGGATAATTTGTAAAATAATAAAAAAATTAAATATTAATTTTGTTTCAGCTGGGTTGTCGTTGAACATTGTTAATGTTGTAGGACAACCCAAAGCAGCTGCACATATTTCCAAATTCTTGAATGTTCCAAAATTTCTCGTATGTTGTTACAGCTTTAATTTGACAGAAAATATCAAAAAATGTGCAGAGAAGTATAGCATATGGGACCCAGAAAGTAATATATAATTCTTTGCATTGATTTTCTTTTTCATTTCTTGAGCAGTAGGTAATGAAATTGCTACATCAAAATGTCAAAGTAACAAGTTAAACGTGGCTCCAGGAATCGATAAAGTGAAGTCGAAATCACGACCCAACAAAGCATCGTCACCGAACCGCACTGGGCAACAAGTATGTCCAGTTTGTGCAAAGCTTTTCGGCAATTCAAGTGCCCTTGCAAAACACAAACTGACCCACAGCGATGAGAGGAAATATGTCTGCCAGCTCTGTACAAAAGCCTTCAAGAGACAGGATCACTTGTAAGTTGTTGTTTCTGTTAACCTTGGCACCCCATCTCTTCTGGTTTCTCCAGATTTCATCCACCAGTAAACTATACTGGAAACTTATTGTTTAAAAAAAGTTTTGTGAGAACCTAAGGATGCAATTTTAAAACAATTTGACATGTCTAAGGGCGGGTGTACTCGAGGAAATTTATTGCAGAAAAACTGACAATTTTATGCTTGTCGGAAACACAAAGACAATCTTTTGTGTTGCCTTCGAACAAGTTTAAAATCGTCTGAAGTCTACCAATAAATTGTCTTGTCAATTTCTTTTGGCATTTCCTTATTGTGTCTCATTTTAATTCCGTTTGGAAGAACTATTATTCTTACACTATTTCTAACATTGTAATAATCCCCCAGGAATGGACACCTCTTGACTCACATGAACAAGAAACCATACGAGTGCAAAGTGGAAGGTTGTGGGAAGAGTTATTGTGACGCCCGGTCTTTGCGGCGGCACACAGAAAACCACCATTCAAGCGTGTCTCAGTCCGCTGTGGCTGCAGCCACTGCAGCCACCGTCAACGCCATAGCAGTCCGCGTGGGTGCACCCATAACGCTGCCTTTCAATTTGGATGGGAAAATAGAAACCAACAGCACTAGCTTACTGGCAAATGCACTGCATGGTGATCGCATCCAATATGCTCCGCCTCAGGTGGTCTCGCGGCCATCGGTTGTGACTCCTCAACCTCTGCCTTACAGCACATCGAGTTCCACCTCTGTTACAACTGCCACAGACAGCAAGATGAATTCATCAGCTGCAACGCAACTTCAGCTTCTTGCTTTCCAGCAGCAAGAACAGCATCAAGTTGGTGAACATCCTGGACCTGCATTGTCTTGGCAACAGCAGCCAAATTCCAACATTTTATTCATAAACAGCAGTAGCCTTGCACAGCAGGTCTTCGATGGAGGTTCTGGAGGACAGCAGCAACAATCGTCATCCCCACCGTCCTCTGAACGACCCTCTTCACATACACCCGATATGGCAGAGGAATATATAGGACAGAATCATGCGGTTGCCGTTTCCAATTCGTCACCAGTTCAAAATGTCCTCACTCCATCTGTGTTGGCTCAACATTTGAAGCTCGGTTTACCATCGCCAGCTCAGTTTAGTCAGGTAAAGTTTCTGTACGAGAACGCTGACAAAACCAAGGGTGCAGTAATTACATTCAAATAATTCAAAAACTTGGATGAATTTTAATTTAAACTATTAGTAAATAAATAGAGCATAATTGTCAAAATTCGATGTTCCATATTTTCATGAAAATTATTTGAATGAGTTTTTCATTCCATCAAGTGTCTTGGAGAACATAATGCTCCAACCACTCATGTCAAATTGTAAACAAAATAAATGCAATGCTTCAAGAGCAAGATTTTCTATTTTTGTGGATATGCTTGTTAAAAACAAAGCCAGTAGATACTGTGATAGTATCCAAAATGATCAAGCATTTAAAAAATTACTTCTGGTCAACATGTTTTCTATTTTGGCGACACCTTACTCAATAAGCCATTCAAGTAAATGCTCTTACCGAATTATTTGTGATGTTTCATGAGTTTAAATTTCCTTTTTTTGAATTTTAACAGGAGAATGCTACTAGTCTTGTTGATCGACAGATCAAGTTAAGTGACATATTGCCGCAGAGCAGCTTGTTGCAAAGTATAGTTGCTACGACTCAGGCGCTGTCCCTCGATCCCAGTCAAACCCAAAATCTGAGAAATCAGTGGCAGCAACCTGTCATTTGTCAGTCAAATCTCCGTACTCCTGTCAATGCATTGAGGTATTACGTTCTTGCAATAATGAATTTAGTAGCGATTTGAAGCCACTTGTGTTAATGGGATTCATGTCATCCATTTTTAGTATGGAACGTAAACCAGTAGGATGCACCCTTTGCGATAAGAGGTTCAAAAACATCCCTGCACTGAATGGTCATATGCGACTGCATGGTGGGTACCTTAAGAAGGATGTTAATGGTACCAAGAAAACCGAAAAGAAATCTAATTTTCGACCTCTCAATCGATTGCTGACAGCCAGCGTAAAAGTGCGGGCACTTATAGAAGAAAAGATAATTCATAAGCGGATCGTGAATCCTACTATGAACGTAACCATTGATCATCCTCAGCCTCCGCTTCCTTCCTTGATACTTCCACAACGCCCTGCACTAACTTCCACCCCAGCCTCGTATGCTTCCACCATCCAACCCACATCTAGTTTGGTGTTACACAATCCCTGCCAAGATGACCTCTTGACTTTCTCTGATCATCCTTGCCTAAACGAACAACAACAAATGCATCCGTCCCCTGTTCCTCAGCACTCGCAACTTAAGGATCCGCTTCAGGACCAAATGCCGCCACCCCTAACTCCTCCATTGCCGCTCCAATCACACGATTCCCATCACCATCATCATCAACATCATCCTCATCACCAACACCATCATCAACAGCTGCAACAGCAAGAGCAAGAGCAAGAAATTGATTCGACTGTATTTGGAAGTGCCGAAGATGAGGCACAGTCTGACATGCAGCGGCAAATCGAGATCATCAAACAGGGTTTAATGTCTAATCAGCCAATTTTGGAAAAGTTCCGACGGCATTCGGATTCAGATCACTTCATGGCGCCGAGGCGGACATATTTGGACACCATTTCGTCTTCCTCGCTGGTCGAGTATCTCCGCCACAAAGTTGTGGGCAAAAGGATGCAGCGGACAGGCTCGGATCCGGGTGAATTTGTTGTCGGCAATTTTTCAGGGATGTTTGATGAAATGGACGAAGATTGCCCACCAGATGAGGACATCATGGAACATGCTGCAGATGAGGAACTCTCAGAAGATGGGTTCCAAAATGAAGTGAGGCTTCCAGATGATGGGCTCCAAAATGAAGAGAGGCTCCCAGACGATCTCCAAAATGAAGCGAGGCTCCCAGACGATGGGCTCCCTGATGATGACGAACTTCCTCCGATGGCGTCCGATGCAATGCCACCTGGGGAAATCATGGATTTTGAAATTAGTCCCCTGGAAGAGCCCCTTCCACCCACCATTTCGATTCCCAGTGAAATTGGGAGGAACGAGTCTAGCATCTTGGCAGCACATTTGGCAGCACCGATCTCAACGATGGTAAACCTCTAACGAGCGTCTGCATCAACCACTTTTAAATGCTCCTTAACTTTAAAGAATTGTGACCGTTGATTGGATTAAGGCCCATTTAAATAGGTTGATGCAACCGATCATAGTTGTTACAGATTAGGAGCGGAGAAGCTCATTAAATTTAAGTGAAACCTACAATGGACAAAATTTCAAAAATTGTTCCCAATTTTCATTTAAAGTAAATTATACACAAACATAAATAATGGTTTTACCAAAGGTAGACCTGTTTAGTCCTCAGATGACTCTTCTGTTCAGAAATGTTTTTTGGCTTATTTTGGATTTGTGAAGCACATACTGTTACACAATTTCTAGGCTTGGAAAAGAATTTTTCATACCTGTATTATTCATATTGATGGCTTTCTTTTGAAATTTTAAATAATGTAAGTACAGGAGTTACTGACCTTCTTAATAAAACAACTAAGTTGGCTTCATTCGAAAAAAATACTTTAGGAGAAATCTACGGTCGTGTCCTCGTAGTATTTTCAATTTTGCAAGGCTTTGTTGCACAGCTCCATTAGGTACAACGGATAAATTAAACAGTAATGATTTGAAATTGATACGCAAGCTATTGTCTTGGCATTAATTATCGAACAGAAACAAAATAACATTAGTCTGAGCAGTCGGAAGCTGAAAAATATTCCTATGCACAAAAGCAACACATTGAATGGTTTGAGAAAGTATTTCAAGGTCAGTGTGACACTTTATCAAACCAATCAGGGCGAAATTCTTACTGCATACCAGGTGCACATACTGTAATTCACCGTAAATGGTAGTGGGATTTCGCAAAGGATCCATTACAATTATTATCCCACCACACTTAACAGATTTACAATATTATTGCTTTAGTTAATTTGACGATTGTTTCTAAACATCCAAAAGAATGCTTTGGCTTATAAGGAAATGCTCTTTCTTAAAGTGCAGGGTGTCACACAGTTGATTTGATTAATATCGATGCAAAAGAAATAATCACCGCAAATAAAATATATGCTGTAGGTGGGAGATATAAACATGGATATCTCATCCCCATGCGAGATAAGTTATGAGGAGGCACCGATGGCATCCACACTGACTGTTACTCCCAAAGTGAAGTCAGAGGAGGACGACGACGTTTTCCTGAGTCCATCCAGTATACCTACCAGTCCGATCCGAACCAAAAAGAAGCATCGTCCAGGACCCATAACCATACCTGACCCAGCAGACCCGGTCGGATACCAGAGCAGACTACGCTCACCTCGTCTCTGGGAGCCCATTTCTGGGAACAAAACCTGCAGTCCTCCTCCTTATACTCCACCACCCATGCTTAGTCCAGTTAGGTGTGGAGCGGGACTCTTCTGGCAGGTCATCAGCGGTTCGGGCTCTGCCACGCCCAAGTCAGCACCCATAACGCTGGATCGAACAGGTAAATATGCCTTGCATTTTTTCTTAGCAAATCCTGTGCTTTCCCCAATCCGTTTCCTCCATCAAATTTTTTGTCCATTATCAAGGGCGCCTTCTAGATAGCAGAGGCCAACATTTTTTTCACTCCACTGATAGGTCATATCACAATAGTAAGAATTGTCCCGATAAATAATTAAACAATTCTCACTAACACTGCTTGTTGCACATTAACTAAAACTTGCCCATTCGAGGAAAACAATCAAACGAGTTGCTCTACCCGCAGGTGCACTGGAAGGCCTTCCGTCGGCCGAGGCAGAGGACGATATTTGCGAACCGCCCGAAACTGACATTAAACCGTGAGTTGCTCTCTGTCCATCTTTCAATTATTTTAACAATTTTGTTTGTCATGGATTCCATTAACAAAATATTTCCTCTTCTCATTTTTAAAGACATGTCAACGTTGGATCAAACTTTCAGGCCAGTTTGCCATATTTACGGAGTAAGTCTAGAATTCATAGTTAGATGAAAGAGTTCAAACTCTTCGACTCGAGTATCTATTTTTCATTTAGCTGACAGTTATGGATACGATCCAAAATGGGATGATCTCGTTTGGAGCCCCAAAACCGAGGAATCTCTGTCGGAACGAGAGAGTGAGTTTTTTCCCAATTGTCTCAGAAAAGTTGGGTAAAGAATGTAACGTGTTCCGTGTTCGATTACTCTCTTTGTAAGTTTTCGGGTTTCAAATTTCTATTTCCAGTCGATATGTATCTTCAATTTGCCTGCTGTGCTGCTGTACCAGGAGGTGGGAGAAATAAGGAGTATGCGCTGCATGTGCTTCACATGGCAGATGGAAACATTGAGGTAAAAGGTCAAACATAATATGAGACAAAAGGGAAACTGAGATTTTTGAAATTTTAAAGTAGACCATTATTTTAAACCATTTTTATGAATGTTCAGGAAGCAATGATTCGATTAATGGACCCAGCTCCAAAGCTTCAAGCAACACACCCCTTGCTAACTTACCCATATGCAGGTAAAATAAATCAAACATTGGATGTAGCCATTTGCACTTTTCTCGAATTACTTGACTCAAGTTGTCAACTTTAACAAAATCAAAACATCACATTTCAGAAAGTGACAAATGGAGTTCGGAAGAAATAGACGTGTACCAGCATGCCTTATTAAATTATGACAAAGATTTCTTCAGTATAGCTCATGAGGTGAGCTTTGCATTGTATCATTTATCATTATTAGTAAATAACAGAAAGTCATTAATTGCTAGAATATTCAGTGTTAGTCGATGGATTTGGGGTTTTTTTTTTAGTAAGTTTGGCTGACAACTTGAAAAAAAACCTTTTTCGCTTCAATGACCTATCTTTGAATAAGTATGAGATGATCAATCGTAAATTTACTGTGCAATGATATAACACAGAAATGACATCGTATGAATTCTAGAACCCTACATCACTTGGCACGATCTTTTACATTATAAACTGATTGATTGATTGATTATCCATTGCTAGGTGAAGACTAAAACTATCAAGCAGTGCATTCAGTTTTACTATTTGTGGAAGAAAATCTGCCCTGATGAGTACAAGCGTTTGCGTTCCTTACGAAGGAAAAAGGAAATTGAAGGCGCTTACAACCTAAGGTCAAAACTGTTCGATAATGACGAAGATTCGCCTCGGTCATGTGACAGAGCAGTTTCACCAGTGAGTAATTTGTACTCATAAATACAATGGATAGAAAATTCATTAGGCATCCTCCCACTATTAGCGAATAATTCTGGCGTTCTATGTTGACGTTTTTGGAATACGTCTTTGCTCACAAACGACGTTGTTACACATGCTTATCTATTATTATAAGACATGTAAAGTAATGATGATTCCTACCTTTGTTATTCAGGCAAGGTCGACAGACAATCCATCAGAGCGCTTCCCATGCGATTATCCCGACTGTCTTGCTGTAAGCATCAATCGCATTCCTTGCTACGGAAACCAGACTTGAATATGATCATCTTCTGATGGCGCTTTGTCATTTCCAGAGTTTTGCATCCCGCCAAGCTCTCAATGGCCACATTCGTGTCCACGGAGGCAATGGAACAGGTCCAAAACCCGCTCATTCCAGCAGTAATCGCAGCAGGAGTCCTGCGAATTTTGATGATTCTGGTGGTCAGCAGTACTCCCCTTACACAAATCCAGCCTCAAATGCATCTACGCAATATGGAGATCCAGTTGAGGAATTCCCCTGTAAAATATGCGGAAAGTGAGTCTAATAAATTGTAATTTCACTAACAACTAGCTGGCCAATTTGCATTACGTTCTTTTTAAACGAGAAATTTGGGACATCTTTCTTTACAAGAACTTTTTGGGAACATTGGGCTACCCGCTCATAATATGGACTTGCATTAATTATTATGTACACTGTACACGTAAATAATTTTTAAGAGTTTCAAATATATTTTTATGTATTTTTCAGAGTGTTTTTTAAAGTGAAAAGCAGGAGTGCTCACATGAAAAGTCACCGTCCAATCGATGCTGACAAGCACAAATAGCACTGGTAGTTGACTGTATATAGAGATGTCACACAGCGGGTCTGTACACAATGGTTTGTAAGTAAAGACTTCATCGTGCAATTTGTTTTCCAAAAAGATTTGGCGAGTGAATGCGTAGAAGAATGTTTAATTGTCATTTAGGCGAAGTCGATAACATTTTACAAAAAAAATTCTTTAAATTGTACCACATTTTCTTATCTTTGTCTAAAAATGGAAGATAGACAGTCAGATTGAGGGAAAAATATTTTAATATACTTTTTATCCATGAAGCTTTGGAATAGCCGCTAATAAAAGACTGCATGACAAGATTTTGAAGGCATAATGAACATTATGAATTGGACAATATTAGTAACCACAAATGTGGTGCTGTAAAGGAGCTTTTGTAAAGTTTCCATGCAGAATGCATTTTCGTACACTGCTCATTCGTTAAATATACAAGGTTTTTCTATCACAACTGATAACAATTTGTCGTTTTTGTATTTCATGAACATTTATATGTGCGTAATTTGTGTCTGACGTAGCATGTAGTTATCTGACAAATACATTTCTGGTCAATTATCTCCCAAGACCGCTTCTTTAAATAGGATGTTAAATTCATCTGCAAATGACATCGCCAAATCTAATTTTTGACATCATAAAATCAGCATGGCTCTTGATATGTTAGATTCGTTAGGTTTTTAATCCATCAATAGAGTGAGTATGTTCACAGAAAAAAGGCATTTTTCTTTCAAAGGCAAGCAAAATCTGCCAACCATTATTTCAAAGAATTTATAGAAGAATATTAAACGTAAAGTGTGACTCGGATAAGTATGGCATGCAGCTAATAAGCTATTTGAGGCCCAAACCTAAACAATGCGCTTTTCTATCAATAATATTTGTACTTACCAAATTTAGTTTGGCTTCCATTACTATCTTTGTATAACGAGTTCTTTACCAACAAATGCTGTAAACAAAAATGTACTTAATCAAAATTGACTTCTAAAACTTGATATATTTACATACACAAGGGAATGGATTATTGCATACCAAAAAACCAGCCAGCCATATAGTTGAAAAAAGAATGAAGCTAAGTTTTGTATTATCAATTTTAACGCTGGGGTAACTAGTATGCCAAAACCAGTCATAAAGTTCATCGAAATTGAACTAGATTTATGTTCAAAGCGATATCATCAAGTCAATATATTGTCATGGCTTGTTGAAAATTATTGAGCGTTTGGAGATTATCATATATACTTGGCACATTTCTAAAAAAATGCCTGGGCAATAATTTCACTTGTATCTGCTGATTCCCTCTATTGACAGAAACTGGCCACAAATTCAGATTTATTTGTCAGACTAGAAACCAAACTACTGTATGTATAATCGCAGTAAGCTTCGACTCGTTTGTATATTTACAGGTTGGTGTTTTTATTATTGTACGTAAAAAAAAAAAGAAATACTGTTATTTTTTTCTTATCTTATTTAAATTTGAAAGTGCCTCATATGTTGTCTACATAATATTAAGTATAAGAATCCATTATTTTTAATTATTATGGGAATAACCATTCGACCGTTATTTGTCCCATCCCACGAGTACGTGTCCATAATTGTTGTTAGTGATGCATCGTTGGCATATTTGTTAAAATGTAGCTTATCCATCTTTTCACACCACAAACAAGCTCAATAATATTAAAACTTTATTTTAACGATGATTATATCTCTATTTCCTGTTCACCAAAGTTACACTTGCCTATCCAATATGTTATATGGTATACTATAATCATCCGTTATTGATATTAGCCATGGGGAATTGCGTGGTGCTAGATGGAGCCATGCTCTACCTTATGTGCTTGCCGTTTACTCTTTCAAAGTTAATGCACCACGTTATTTTGCATTGCAGCAAACTGAACATGCAGATGTAAATTACGCCATGTGTTGAATGTTTGTTGTATTGAATTCCTCACCTTGTTTGAACTTCCAAGCTCCCATACGAGTAGTGATCCTTTTATCATCAAAATGGCGTCCGATGGTCACACTTTTTGCTTCGTTCTCGCCTATATTATTCATTAATCACAATACTTCTATGTAGCACCATTATAGCGATACTCAACTCGTTTATGTTTTTTGCTACTTGATTCTTCGGTTGTAATTGACTTGTTATTTAAACACATGAAAAGAATTGTAAATAAGGTTTTACTTTCGAATCACGTTCGTTCATATATTTTCTTGTACAAACCAAATATTCTAAATATGAACATACATACACGATATTATCAACAGCGGGTGTCAAATTTGAATTACGGTGGTGAAAATAGTGTAAAGCTGTGTGAATTTGTAAAGGGGTTTCGTTTCGTTTTTGATTATTAAAAGAAAATTCGATATTACTTCTAACGTGTGAAACATTGCTTGAGAAAATGATAATTTTTTTTTTTGACATTTCCATGTGGAATGTGCAGAAAAAGTGCAGTTTGTGTGCCAACTTTTGATACCATTTTTTTGGAATTAAAGGAACAAAATTATAAACTTGACTATTTAGTTGGACTTCCACAGTTGGAGCCGATTTGTCTTCACACTCGGCTCACTGCACTACAGTAGCGACCCTAGAGTTCGACATGAGCGGTTCCCACTTGTTAGTATAAACAGATACTAATGATAAGAACGTTGTCGAGGTAGGTTACCGTATCGCTCCTAAAACTGTATGTTTTGCAGGCATTTTCAATCAATTTGTTCAACGGCTGATTGTTCAGCTGCAGTGTTCACAGTGGGTTTCAAATCCAAATCTTTGTTCGGCAACTTTGTATACATCACAGCCTCCTCGTCGTTATCCCTGATCACGGGAACACCTGCAACAGGTCACAATTGTACATTCAATACTGTTATCGGGAATAACAAAGTCTGAGGAAAACTGTAAAAAGGATCGACCTAAATGGAGTCGTGTATGTTTGAATAGGCTTGATTCAAACCATCTTGCTGAACGTCACATCTTTGCTCATTACTAGCTCCCACATTACCTGCACAATCCATTACAAGGTCCCCAAGAAATTTCATTTTCAACTTCCCTAACATTTCCAGGGTTTGAAACATTCTCCTGATCAATAACAATGTCAAAATTGACATATTCAAATGCTATCCATGATGTTGCAAAATCGACACAGGACCATATTCAATATTTTGCAAAATTTACTAGTTACAATTTTAAATTTTTACAATATTAGCATGAAAAAACGTTGAGAATTTGACAAATTTGCAGCCGGAAAATGTAGAACATTTTTAAAATCTGGACTCTGAAAAAGTTGAGAATTTTGCTCATTTATCCTCAACATCTGTTAAAAAGTTTGAAAATTTCTCCTGATAAACTATTAAAATATGGCAAATTTCAACTCTGAAACTGTTACAATTTGGAAAATCTGTACTCGAAAACAGTTGCAGATTTCTCAAATTTGTGCTGGAAAAAATTGGAAATCTTGCACATTTATACATGAATTACGAAAAGTTTGAAAATTTAGCAATTTAGTCCTCAAAAACTGTTGAAAATGTTCAACTTTGTACTCTGAAACTGTTGAACATTTTGAAATTTTTTCCTCTGAAACAATTAATCATTTTGAACCTCATTTTGTCCTCTGAAATTGGTGAAAAATTTGCAAATTATTACTGAGAAAATTTATAAAATTTTGCAAATGGGCCTTGAGCTAACCACGTAGAAACATTAATTTTAGATTGTGGCAACATTAATATGTTAAATTTCCCAGACTTTATCAAAATAAGTCATTCTTCCATGACTTTTCCAGACATTTTCAAGTTCTCTGACTTTTCAAGTTTTTCCAGGTCTGGGGAACCCTACTTTAATACTTACGATCAAGGCATGAAACATGCGGAGAGTAATGTAATGAGCATAAATGCCAGTTCAAGCGTCGCAAATTCGTTTCATTTAAAAGTTTTCAACAACCAATCTTAATCAAAACTTACCATCAAGTTTTTTGAGATTAGGAAGTCGTCTCGAAACTTCCGATCGCCAATTCCCATCCACCGAGTGTTTTTCTTCTAAAGGATTGCCTGCATGAACCAAACAAATTAAAAATTTGAGAAAATAACTCCAGTTATATTGTATGTGCATGACAATAAATTTACCAAATGCATTGTAAGCATGTCGTAATTAAGGATAAAATTAATTAATTTCCCCGTTGATTTGAAAAAAAAAACATGAAAGTAATTAACGTTGAATCTCAGGAAAAACAGCGTTTGATATGATGCATTCTTTCACGTCCAATTTTTAATTACATCATAGTGATAATTCGTTCATGATCAAATTTAAAATAAAACAAGGCCAGGTCATTTTTCTTTCAATTACACATTATTTCCACGATTAAGTTTTCGTTTCCTTTTTTTACAAACGTAAAATTTTTCAACGTGGTGTAATTTATTTAATTCAAGCGGATACGGTTTATTTATATGGGTTTATTTTTTATAAGTTGCAACAATGTATGTTTACGACAATCGTGAGATTTGTTTCAATCTATTATTAAAGAGGGTGTTAAACTTTATAACTACAGTAATTCTAAAATTTTTAGAAACTAGCAACTATTCATTTAAATTTTACTTATTTCACAAGTACTGTATATTTTTTTGCCGATGTAAATGAAATCAGCTTTACCGCAAAGTTCGTTGCATTTCTCAGTTGATTTTTTTCCATGTTTATTTATTTCCTTTATAGAGAAATGCTAAGGTAAATGCTATAGAAAAGTTAAAGTATAACTTGTCGAAACAAATATCCCTGGCATTTTACAGGTGTATGAAGGATATTTTCCACGTAGCAATTAGACGACCAAAAAAAGACGTTATTAACTAACTTCTTTTTTGGGTGTCAAAAAGACGCCTTTTATGACGACAACAACAACAAAAATGACGTCAAAATGTCCCATCTTTCCCAATTGGTCATTTTTTTTCGAAAAAAATACCCAAAAGATGACGTCGTTTTCTGACGTGTTTTCGTATGGTCATTTTTCCAAAAAACAATTGACGCAGTTTTCATGAGATTTTTCCAAAAAAAAAAAAAAAAAAGACATTTTCTGACGTCTTTTTGGCGTTTCCGCCGTTTTTCTTCTGATAAATGCCCAAAAAATAACGTCCTTAATTTGAAAAATTGATGTCATTTTTTTAAAAAAATGACCAAAAAGTGACGTCTTATTGCCGTAATTTTTTGGTTAGCTTAATACGTGGGTTGTTTAGACAAGCTTAGGGTTTTCTCAGGAATTTAACAAATAGAATTTAAATCAAGCAATGATTTTACTTACCAACGAATAACAAATCCTCCAAACTGGGTAATTCGGTCTAAGAAACAAACCAAAAAAACAAGAATCATCATTGCAAACGAGGGTTGTTGATCATTAATAACCGAATTGAGAAATGCCCTTTGGTCACTTCCCAAAGCCGTTCCACATTTTGGCCAACCAAATTATCCCTTGAGGGCAATAATAATTAGAATAAGCTTTTTTCTGACTTACCAGTTTTTGAAATTCCGACCAGTCTTTGATAGAGTTGTTCGAGACGTAAAATACCTGCAAAAAAGACCATCATTATCAGATTAATTATTTACATGAATAAAAAATTTCTTCAAATACTCTTGCTGGCGGCGTCCTTATCGACCCACCCATGGAATTGGAACCGTGTGATAGTGTGTTACAGAGCAAAGGTGTGGACCCCATGCAGAGAAAAAATACAGCGCCATCTATGGAGCACAACATGCAACTTTTATGCAAACAGTAAAAACTGCTTAAAACTGTAACTTCGATTGAGATGAGTTTGTTCATTGCATTTCCATCCTGCTTCGAATTAAAATAAACAAAAGAAACTAACTAAACTGTTATGACATACTGTGTCAACTACTGTATTTTGAATCTACCTTCAGTTTTTTTAGTGGTGTAATTCCGGTTAATCTTTCGATTAGATTGTAAGAAATCCAAAGTTCCTCCAGGGTTTCTGCAACGGGTTCCTACGTGAAATTTGGAATCAGAAAAAAAGGCGCATTTACATATATGCAAATTACCTCCCACATAACACCTGAAAACCCCCTTAAAGCGTAACCGGTAACATCTCTGTGTAATTTGATCAGCTATGGGGATACCTGCTTTTTTAAACAGGTAGATGTACGTTCAATCAGGCCCACCACCGTTGACCAGTTTGACCGCTTGTCGAACGTTCGGTTCAAGCGAATCGAAACGTACAATTATTGATAATTTTATAATTTAACGCTGACCAAACTGACCAGTTGAGCTAAATGCAAATCTCCGGTGAACATCGTAACGATCTCCGATTGCACCTGAATGCATTATAAATAATAAAAGTTGACAATCCGGAAGTGGCTTAACCTCGTTTACATCTGCCTTTTTTGTCCAATAAATAATTCTAACAATGAAACGCTTATAATAAAGCTCATGTATATTGACCATTAGAGAAAATATACATCCCCTAGCGGTGGATAATTCGGCCCGATTCAGTTGTTAAAAATTAACGCCTTTAAAAAAAAAATTTATACTTCAAGATTTCTTTTCTTTCACGAAAGAAGTAATTTGAACTTTTAAAATCTAAGCTGAAGTAGCAATAATAAAAAAGTTCATGCTGGGATCCCAATAGCTGCAAGTTCTACGTATTGGTCATGGGATCCTATTAAAGCAGTTTTATTAACGTCACGTGGGATTACGAGGTATCGATAAAAAGGTGACAACCCGCTGTTTTGCACGAACTAATTTATTCTAGGATCAGAGCAAAATTTCGAGAAAAAAAAATGCAGAATTTCAAGGGTTTTTAGCCTGGCGCCATCCCTCGACTACAAAAACAACAGCAAACTCAATGCTTTTTGTCAAATTTTGTGTAGTGAAATCAGTGACCAGTGTACCAATACGTAATATATAAATACACACGAATTAAGAGGATATCCTAATGTTCCATTCCATATGGGATATTTTGGTTTAAGCATCACTATTCCAAATTTTAATATTTTCGAATTTCTTATATAAGCAAGTTAAATAAGCATGTTACGAAAAAAAAAGTTTAGACAAAACTGAATGTGATAGGTCAATGTTTCCAAAAAAATGTTCCAGAAAAGTTATTTGGAATTTACAAATAGGGGGGTTCCATTAAAGAAAAAGATCTTGATTTTTCCTACAACAGCGCAATCTATGCTTAAATAGATAGCGCCACCCATACCACTTCAAAACAAACAACTTTTGTCAAGAACTTTTTTTTTCGTAACAGTTATTTCCCGAGATGTTTCAGTGGATTAAACGGGACATCCGGTATAATACGAAAGACAATTATTAGTAATCGTCATCTACCGCCACATAGCGGCGATTTTTCTATCTTTAACTACATTGGATTAATGGGAAATTCCTAAATGTTAGTTATATTTCCTTTCGTAATCTACATAAAAAAATTTCAAAACTATTTACTCCAAAGTCATCTTTAAGAAATTTCAAAGAAATTACCACTTGGAAACTTTGCTTTCCTTTACCTTCCCGTAAATGGCGCAGTAAAGAACGTTACAGGCGGATAATCAAAACTCATTTTTCTAGAAAAAACTAAACTACAGAGAATAAAATTGGAATACAATTCACTCCAAAGTTATTTACAGTTTGTTAGTGTCTCCTTGACCCAATTGGCATGGTAAGAAAAGTTGTAGCATGTAAAAAACCTGAAAGATCTGAACTTTGTCCCCTATTTAACTTTAAAATATACTGCATTATTGCTCATATATGCAGTTTGGTTCTGAATATTGCACAAGCTTAATCGATTTCACTTTCCAATTTTAAAGAATGAATAATGCGCAGCCTTAATGCATCCGGGCCAATATGACGAATAAAAGTAGCACAAATACAAAAATACAATAAATCTATTGTAAGTTTTTCTATCAGAATTTTCGGTTCAAACGTTAGACCTACAATTAATTTTTTTCCGAAGCGAATATCTTGCTCTTGGCACGCTTAGATCTCTCACAATGGTTTTCCAGTGTAATTTTCAGAGGTTTTTTTTGGATAACAGCCATTTTCCCATATATTTAAGACTAATCTAGACCATGACATTGTAAATTTCAGGTGTGGATTACTTACCAAACCAGTCAGATGTTTAATGCTATTCCTTCCCAACGATAAAATTTTCAGATTTTCTGAAAAAAGCAATTTAAAAATAAATGTTTAATGTAAATGCGGGGTAATTTCTTGGAGAAATGACAACGGAGAATGAGGTGAATAATTCTCCTAAAATGGGCACAGATGGCGCTCCATTTTGGACTTTTAACTCATTTGTCTCATTATTTTTTGAAAACTCATCGTACCATGTGTTTATAAAAAAAATAAAGACCAAGAACAAACCGCGACGCAGCGCCATCTGTGGATATCTGCTTCAAAGCGATTGGGAAATCAAAACCACAGATGGCGCTGCGTGTGTCTGCAACGAGTTTATGCACTTACTGAATGCGTTGAGATTGTTTATCTTCTCGATGCAATTCGTGGAAAGAGTCAGCTTCCTACACATGACAACATAAATGGAAATATAAGCTCAATTAATTAATTTAATTGGCTAGTCGGTTTGGTTTTTGAAGTTTTTAATGTTGAGAAAATTAATCCATTTCAAATTATAATTTGGAAAAGAACAGGTTTAAGTTTTAAAATAGTGGTTGTATCACGACCAGCTGCACCAAACTCCCACTTGATGCAATTTAATTGCCAAAATAAAGAACTTGATCAGTGATTAACGTTGTTAGTTAACCACATCAGCCATCAAAAATTTTGCTTGCAGTTTAAAATCAATTAATGCATTTCTTGGCTCAAAATACTTATACTGTATATCATTTAATTTGCTTTAAGTTTCAAAAATCTGGACGTCAACTCACTCCAAGTGAGAAATGGCGGCGTAACTTTCCATCTTTTCAATTGGAGGAATTAAACCAATCAGCTTTAAATCCTTCGTTTGACTCACTTTTTGCCCATTGCGATGTTCCTAAAAATATAATTCAATAAATTTAGTTAAGTGGTTAACGGACGATTAAATGATGTGTAAAACTATCTACCAATCTAAAAGAATATATCTTGCGATATTTTTTTAAAAAAAATTTTCGAAGAGAAAAAAATTATTAAAATTAACGACTATGATATGCTCGTGAAATTTTAAAACACATTTATATACTGCAATGCATTACAAATGTGGTTGTATGCGTGTAAATATATTTAACAATGTACAATATACATTCAATCAGCACGCGTGTGTCAATATTATAATTTATTTTAAATATATTAGTGAAGCATCGAAATTTCCAATCTATACATATTTTGAAATACATTTATATATTTACATTAAAGTGCATTTTAAAAAACATTTTTATTTGAAAAAATGCATTTTAAGGATATATTTTAGATGTACATTTTCATAGCTTTGGAGTTAACATTGCATGAAGTCGTTCTGTTTGTCAAGTGACCGTAGCATGGCTACTTCGAATTGACGAATATTCGTCAACTTTTACGTGTTTCTACAAATTTCTAGAAATTTTTATAGTTCTGATAGTGTTCATGAAGTCTTGGGTGCGCAAAGTCGGCAATAAAGTTGCGCAAATTTTACACAATTGGACCGAAATTTTACAGAAGTCCACATTTTGTCAATGCTAATTTTTCTGAATTATTTCTAAAAACAATTAACAAATTTAAAATATATAAAACAAAAATAATACTGGGAAAGGTTTTACTGAATTTTCATTCTTCAGTTCTCACTTCGAAATTAATTTTGTGATGGTCACTATATCCATGGAAGTTACAAATTAACGATAATTTTTGCGACTGTCGTTGGGGAATCTTTAGCAGAATAATAGTAAATATTTTAATTTATCAAAAGCAAAAGAGACCGTCCATTTTGTTTTGTTCTTGAAAATTACTCGAATTTCCAAAGTTAAATAATACAAGGTATATTTATCACAGTAATGGAAATTAACTTTTTAAAGACATGGATGGTATTTACATTATTTAGGTTGTCATATCTGCTTCCTCGCCATAATCTTTCTTAATTAACTAATACAATTTAAAATTAATTAAAAAGGCAAAATGTGAAAATCATTCATGCGTTTTTTGTGAACAATTCTTTTTGCACAACTTATCAAAAAATGTAAAGGCATATAACATTGAACTATACTAATTTTGGAAGTTCTTATTTTTAGAATTTGGCAAAAAATCAGATGTGCAGAATAATTCGCAGTTTAAAATTTTTTTAACATTTGCAAAACTTGACCCTTCTCACATTTTTTCCCCGAAATTCTAAAAATCTGAAATAATCCCCGAAATAAAATGCAAATCTAATCGATACAACCTCGAGGAGACGACCTGCATTTGGAAGCAAAACTATGAAAATGTGAGTTTTACGGCAATAATATAGTGCATATACCCATTTGGAAACGGCTTCCTTGATTGTGGTTGCTTTACTCTAAAAAAGATATCAATGTAAAAAGTGCTTTATTCACACGCCGCAAGTGAATCGATAGATTTTTGAATCGAAAAAAACAAACTTATTTTTTTCCGAAATGATAGTCTTACCATGTTCAGCGTTAGTCCACGAATACCGACACATAACACTGGCAAGAAACTTCCAGAAATACGCAAAAGTGGATACCACGTGAATATATACAAATATAGTTGCCATAGAAACAGCAGCCAGCTGATTATGCAAAGTCACGATACTGCCAATGGTCAGAAAATGTGTACCTTTATCGAAAAATTCTATAGTTCAAATAGAAAAAAGAAAATACATTAAAATAAATTCAGCACATATCAAATGTCAACGCTTAAAATGCATATCAAAGATAAATTTGGAACATAAGCTGAAACGTGGTGTTTTAGTGTTTACGATATGTCGATATCGTGTTTGTTTGTAAACATGAGAATAACGTTTAGATGGCATGTTTTTTTAACGTGTAATTTGAATGTTACATTTCATGATGAGAGTATACCCTCACCAAGCTTAGTTTCCTATTTGTTTTTATAAGAATCAGACTCAAGGTTTTGCTTTATCAAATTCTCGATCCTACGAGTTTTTTTATCAATGAAATTTTAAAGTTATTTGCTATTATCATTACATTAGAATACGTTAGTCAAAGCGGTGTATGAGATTTATCAAAAGCTCCAAGGTTGCGTAAAAACTGAATAAAAAAGCCATAACTGATAACTTAATAAGAGAATATAAAATTCTTCAATGTCGCATGCGGTATAAAAGTTGCCGCTCATTTTACTCAGCACTAAATTTAATTTGAAATAAGTCTGCGTTTTTTTTTTTAAATTTCTCGTTAAGCAACACTATAAATTCAAAGACGACTCGTCACGTATGCATCAACAACTAATTTAAAATGACTTATCAGAACATTTTTATAATTCGCCAAATACAATTGTAAACACGCAAAGAATATCATACACATGTACGTGTCATCACCCAATTAATAAGTTGATCTGAATTTATAGAGCTGTATTATTAGTTTAGTATTGGATTGAATAAAAGTTGTCGTTATCATTTTCAGACATGGGGATGGATGATAAAAATGAAAATTTTAGATTTTTTAAAAATACATTTTGGCAAATGAAATCAAAGCAACAGAGCTTTTTTACTAGTTTTAATATTTCGTACACAGCTAAAAGCAAAACAAGTCTTTCCATCATTATTTTGAACGCCCTAAGGCGGTGCTTAATCCCTATATTTGACAAGTAATGATAAAAAGTTATGAAATACCCTGTTAGTAAATATTATTTATTTGAAAATAACTTTTTATTCTCAAATCTTGAAAAATTCTTATAGTCAAAAATCTTCCTTATTATGCTTAATTTATTTTTATAAAACGCTTCATTTTTGCACTAATTCTATAATAATGTTATGTATATTTCCGAGAAAATTGGCAGGATTTTTGAATCTTTGAGGAAAAGCGCCACGATATACGTTTTACATCGTGATAAACAATCTTTTCAAAGTAATCTAAGGTGTTATTTTTCAAAGTTTTTATCATTACAGATTTGGAACCTCCTTTATGCCATTAGCATAGTTCGATAGTAACTTATTAAACATTCTGAAAGATTTCTAATACAATGTACTTTTCAGAGCAAAATTCTTATTAGCGAACCAGTTTATCATTTCCATCAAACGCGTCTTCTCTTAAGACGGCCATTTTCAATTTTCCAATTTTCGAATCTAAAGGACACGTGCGCAAAAATCCAAATTATTATATCAAAACATCAACATAAAAAAAAAGATGTGATCTTATTTTCCCTTTACATCTTCGAGGCTAAATCATAGTTTTAATACGAACAGTTTTCGTTCATAAAATTTGCAGAGATCCTCCTTTAGATTTCTCAAAAGTTGTCCTTATCAAATGGGGAAATTTCGCTTCATCATGCTTTTTCACGTCTAGCATATAAGGGGATGTTAAAGTAAGTTTTTGTATTTTTTTAGAAAAACTTAAGTGGACAATTTTGCGAAACCAAAAGCATGGATCTTTAAGAATAAAGATTTATACGAGCAAGTTCGAGCCATAATCATTTGAGCACGACTTGAAATAACAAAAAAAAAAAATTATCATTCCAATGATTTTAGCCTAGTGAATAACTACTCGGAAAACTAGCGAAAAGAGGAAATCAAACCACTACAGAAATCACATCGCAAACTTTCAGAAATTACACCATGTTTCATATACTGTCCTTAAACTACAACGAAGCTATAGTTTCACTTCGTCATTCCCTTTAAAAGGTGAGCGTGCCCATAACGGGGGCAGCTTTCGATCAGCAGCCAAAATTAAACCATTCTTGGTTGCAAAGCACACGTTGATAGCGGTTTTTGCAATTCACAACAGGTTGGAAATTACCATGCACATTGTAGAAATAAAAAAAAAAAAAAATAATAAAAAAAAACAATGGCGATGTTTCCACCCCAGACACGCACCGCCACAGCCTTTTTAATAAGCGTGTTTCGGAGCGTTGATCGGGGTAGCGTGACCCCCTCATCAATCTCTCCTCCACCCATCCTTTATTTCGCCAGTGAACCTTGTTTAATCTCCCCGATATACGAGTGTATAATTTCGTTGTCGATAAATTAATTTAAAAAGAAACAGCAGCTAGCTAGCGGTTCGATCATAGATCCGCAGTTTCCCTAGCAACTACAGAGATGTAGACACATGTTATGAAGCTGATATAGTAGCACGACACTCCTCTGGAAAATTGGACATCTGAAGTTAGGGGGCGCAGTGCATGCTTGTCAAATACATGTTTCTAAACAACAATCTTGCAAAGATATGGTCCTATGATCTCCTATCGCATTCAAAAATATAAGCTTTTGAACATGAACATTTTCTCCATGTTGACATATCCTTCAACTCCATTTTCATGCACAGTAAAACCTAGAAAAGCGACCAGCTGTCTATGTTTACCACTTTTTAGTGTATTGTTTTTTCTAGCGTACATTAATTTCCTTCATAAAAATTCTCTGTATAGTGACCAGTTACCCCCTTTCTATTGTGTACAGTGACCAGTGTGTGTTGTCTTTTTGCAATGTTTACATTGCCAATGTACCTTAAAAAGTGACCAGATAACGGATGAGTCACGTAACATCTTGCTTTTAACCCTTGGACATGATGATTCTGTACTTTTTTGGTTTTGTGGTTTTTTACTACGTGCATGTTCATTAATTGAATTCAGGCATTCTTTGTATAGTGACCCCCTGTATAGTGACCAACATAGTATTTCTTTTTGTGGTCACTCTTAGCAGGTGAAACAGTCAGAACGAATTTTTTTGTTGCTGCTCTTTATGAAAAACGTCGCTTAATGTAACGCAAACGCGCGAAACATGCAGATAAGAAAACAATTTAGAAACAATTCAAAACAATTAAAATTTTAAAAATAAATGCCGATTGGATTATAAACAACGTAATTTTTTTCAGATATAAGCATTCATTAAGAGGTTGATTACCTGTACCTGAAACAGTAAAAGTTTATTAAGTAATTTCAATTACAACTTCCTGGTGAACAGTTTTCCCCCTAAACTTGGAAAGGTTTCATCTGCTTTTCTTCAAGGATTATATTTTCGAGATTATCAGAAGTATAGAATGAGTAATTATAAAAGAATAAAAAATAATACTAAAAAAATTGGTTTTACGTTCGAATGTTAAACCAATTTTTTTATTATTATTTTCCAATTCCAGTCGAATCTCAATATCGGAGATAACATCGGTAAAACATACACGAGTTGCTTTAAAATTATTTAAAAAATATAAAAAATTTAACGGGCATCAAGCGCTCGGAAAGGAACTGTTAACCAGTAAACGTTATTTATTTCAAGAGTTGCCTTAGACATTTTTAAATCATTGCAGGAATATATATAGGGTTTATCACCCTCAAACAGGATTATTATATAGACCTTTATAACATCGCGGGTAATGACTTTAGAATTTATTGGTTTTAGAGCTTATAAAAATTAACATTTAGGATAATCTACTGGTGATTGAAAACTTAAAAAGTAACCATTGAAATAAACAACACTTAATATGATGCGATGTATTTTTCTAAAATTCCTTAATTTTTAAATTAAAATCGCAAATGTACTTCAAAAGAAATCATGTGAAGCAGAAGCAGACTTGCGTGTAATTTCGTGCAATATTTGATCAAAACTAATTTACTCTCTTTTTAAAATTATGGGAAAATAAAGTGTTGAACTTGAGATGAAACGTATCAGCTGAAACGGAAGAACGTTTGTCATGTTAGGTGCATGTTGCGCAGCTAAGTGTTGCGGTCCACATTTCTATAATTGCTAAAACAAATGTTTTTTACTCAAAAGTAAGAAAATGTTTCATGTTAATGTCACCAATATCAACTAACCATTGACTTCCAAATGTTTATAATTATATGACACGAACCATTTCTATACCCAAAAAATGCCCGGTTAAAATCACTGATATCAACTAAGTATTACTTCCTAAACGTATATATCGTTTCAACTGAAACTTAAGATGAAACATGGTAATGACATTATGAAACTTTCGAAGTTTATCATTACAAAAACAAATGATTAGAAACATTTCAATACTTCCCCTTCTCTCTCCCCACAACTAAATAAAAATACCTTGGGAAATTTTTTGAAATACGTACATTTCCGACAGGAAAAATATATCTGCAATGTCTTTTCCTATATATAATATATATATTTGTATACCGAATATATACATAGATATATCCGGTACATACACGTATTTTTAAATTTGTTTTGTTTAATAAATATTAATGAAAATATATTTTTTAAAATAAATTATAGCAATTCACTTCAAATTCATTTAGGCAAATATATTCAGAAAAAAAGCATTATTCAATAATGCAATAGGAAAAAATATATATTTAAGAAGGTTTTAAAATATGTATTTACGAATAGGTTTTGATTACAGTGATTTTTTCCGTACATTTAGAAAACCATATTTTGTATAATTTAAATTTATAAAACAATAAAATTGCTGCAAAATTTAATATTTACAGTGTATTTTTTAAATCATATATGTACGGTGATACAATCATATTATCAAAGTCCAAAACAGATTATCATTTGATTTTATAATCAAACTTGCATGTAAACCATAAGTTGCTAACAAGATAACGATAAGTAGTAACATTTCTGCTAACAAGTCTAAATTTTGAAAATTTATTTTTTACATGAATTTTTAACTGCATTTTTTTAGTACAATGAAAATGAATTTTAATAAAATAGCATCTCAAGAATGCGAATTTTTGAATATTTCCAATACATTTTAAAATATATTTATTTATGCAAATATAGTTAAAAATACGTTTGCACGATATTTGAATATAACTTAGATTTTCCAGCGTAAACATATTTTTAATAACTTCGCTGCAATTTTTATTACAAAAATGCATTTCTAAAAATACGAGGGGTGTTCATTAAGTTCTGGCAATCACTTTTTCTGACACAAAACAATTATTCCATCATCCCTAAACATATTTCAACATTAAAAGATATGTTTCAAAAATTACACGTGCTTAAAATTGGAAAGTAAAGAAGGACTACGATGGTAGTCCAATGATGGTGGCTCAGCAGCGGTCTGTTGATCGTTTTGTGGTTTTTTAAACTTTTGAAGGCATTTCAGGAGCAGACATGTCAAACGTTCGGTCTATAGTAAATTGCAAAGTTCAGAAATGGACAGACAACTGTGAAAGATGCTCAAAGAAGTGGACAGTCAGTTTGTTTCAGAAATGCGGCCGATTTGTAAGCTTTGTCTTAAACGTTTTTTGAGCGAGGCATACACTCGCTGCCAGAACGGAGGGTGAAATTCCTGTCCCAAAAAGGAAATTTTTGAATAATAGATGATGTTTACATGTATTTCTCTTGCAAATTTCATTAAAATTCATATATCGTTTTTTTTTAAAAATGATTGCGGAAACTTATAACGAACATCTCTCAAAGCTTTTTTTTTCTGATGTAGGCATAAAAAGAACAAATTTGTCAATGCCACCGATATCCCCAGAGCACGGCTTTCTAAACTAATCATTACAAAGACCCAAGCTGAAACGTCCATACCCAAAAAGGAAGCACATTTGTCACCGACATCAACCAAACCAGAGTGGCCACAAAATTTTTATTTTCAATTTCCCTGACTTAAATCCAAAATTCCTTGACCAAAACTTACTAGTTAATGCATATCAATTTTTTTGTCATAATGAAAAATTAAATAACAACCGCAACCGCTAGATTTTTGTTACAAGTCTAGTTGAAGAGGATTGGAGATGGAGCTGCTAGCAGACTGAGAGCAGGGATAGCATTTTGCTTTTACAGTAGAACCTCTCTTATGTTAACCTCTATTATAGAAACTCTATTATAGCAACTCATTCCTGCCGACCACACCGTGCGTTTTTTTGGCCGGTGCAGGCCTCAACCTTGGGAAAATTATATATAAAACAGAAAACGACGCCATTTTGTTTTTGAGGCTAGCCAACCCTGTTGGCGTTTGCTTGCTTGCTTGCTGGCTTGCTTGAGCTTGGCAAGTCCGTACGATTGGCCGTTCGTGACACACCCCCAGGAGCGCGAACTCCGTGGGGAATAACACGACCATAAATCTTTTCTAATTTTCCCCGGACCATAAAACTGTCAAACAGGTTTTCCGTCCCCTATCCGGGGTGTATCCAGGTCATATGGCGCCATCTTTTGGAGCCAAAGGACAGCTAAATATAACTCCTGATCGCAATTAAGGGGTTAGAAAATCATAAAACAATTTTTACCCGGGCAAGGCCGGGTATTACCGCTAGTACATTGTATAAATCAGTCATTTGTCTCGACTGACCAATAGACTATAACGAAATGTCCATCTTTGAAATCCCGTTAATGGAATTAGTTTAACGAAACCATCATCGACAAGGGCACGCCACGAATTCTCGGGACATTTCCAACCAAAAGGTTCTTCCTATACGGACGAGGGCCGTCCATAAATAAACTGCGTACACTGCCAAAACATTCGTTAATTCAACTTCGGCCACAACAACTCCGAATCATCATTTAAGGTGCCGAGGTAACTGCTCATCACCGCAGAGTGCTATCGACGGGTCATTAAAGTTGACCAGCTCGAGGAGGGGTATAGGGAGAAAAGTTGAAACAACAACTGGGGAAGAAAAAAAACAACCAACTAAAAAAAAGTTGATTTGATGGATGCTAACCGAGATTATTGTTGAATTTTTTCTCGCCACTCAGATATATATCATCATCGTTTATTCGAACGGACACGAAACAAAAACCCGGGCAAATTTGAGCGAGTGAGTAGGCAACTTATGACGAGGGGGTCCCCCTTACCCCCCTACCCCCCATCCTTCAGCACCCCCCTTTTAATAGAGGCTAAACGTTCGTCGATGACTAGGCACAACTTAACCCCTCGTTTTTAAACACGCCATAGGGTTTGATAAATCAGCCCCTTAAAATCATTACTTTTGTCCATCCCCTGTATATATTGGCCCAAATATGAAAAAATTGCTGACCGGTGACAATTTTACAGCTCCTCTCAATCTCCCCTTAACTATATATCCCCTTAAAAAAAAAACACGGACTCGTGATTGATTCGTTGATTGGCAAAAATGATTTCTAAGAAGATTTTTCATTTTTCTGGTATTTTCACCTTTGACCTCTATTTTTTGTCTATACGTATACGGTGTGGTCTTTCCTCCGCGCGATAGACATCAACCTCCTTAACTACCCCCCTTAAAAAAGTTCCTCCTCTTTTGGAGGCGCAATCTTGGCTAATCAGTCTCAGGACCAATTAATAACTTAATAGAAAACTGAACTTAATATTCTCTCAAAAGGAAAAATAATTAAGTTGGCGCTTCTGCATCTCGCCGTGACGAAGCGTTAAAACGACCAGTTAGTTGTTATTTAAGGGGTGATGAGGATAAGGGGGTTGGGGGGGGGGGAAGTATTATTGTTGAGGTGTTAAGCGGCTAATGGGACACTCCTTAATAACGGCTACATGAGGGTACGCTTTGGAGAGTATACGTTATTCGTTCGTACATGTACCTTATAGTTTACAGTAGAACCTGTCTAAAATCAAACACTTGGGACCGGAGGGGGGGGGGGGATTTTGATTTTAGACAGGTTCATCCAGAAACAGCTGAAAAATAGG
>JAQGBX010000572.1:0-33622 GCA_034698745.1 Megaphyllum sjaelandicum | reverse complement strand
TTGAATGATGATCCCCTCTGCCACATGGTACTATGTACTGACTGCAGAGTAAAGAATAGAATAGAATAGAATAGAATGGGGCTATCATTTACAATTAGATCGTAAAACATGTACATTGTATTTCGAAATTTGTTATTGTATTGTTATTGACGAAATGGCACGTTTTCAGACGGCTTTGCTCAAAGTACCCCATCTGCAGGAGTACCCCTAATATACACTAAAGGGTACTCGGATGAAAGCTTTACGAATGACGCTTTTGGTAGTCGTGAAGTCACGTGTGCAAAAGGAATGCATTGATTGGATTAAAAATACATGTACCAATAACCGTCAGCAATTCACTTCTGTCTGATTGACTCTAATAAATCGACTTTTTTTAAAAAAAAAAAGAATTTAAACGTGTAAATAGCAATTCTCGAACACGTGTTTTTGAGTAATTCCAAAATTCTGTTAAATTTGGCAACTTGCCTCTTCCGTTCCCGTCTTTTCAGTTTGAACAACTAGAAATCTAATGAAAGGAGGCCAAACTTTTTCCTATATGAAAATATAGGGAAAAAAATTACGATATATTTCCACTATTTTTTTTCGATGCGGACTCGTTCGTTTGCGGCATATTTCCAGAAATCCGGAGGATTTCCGGGCGACGCCGAGCGCCCCCTACGGATATTTAGGTCAAATGAGGTGCCGCGGTATTCCACAAACCTTTACTAACCCAGTTTTTAAAGTCAATTTTTTTGTTATTGTTTTTCTTTCGAGATATCGCTTATCGGTAAAAGATGACATTGTTTTTGGGATGCTCGTTTTTTGAAGAATGCTTTGGAGGGCAACTCGGTCGCCGTTATTTGGCGTTTTCGCGAGACAGCTCAGATCACTTTTCGCCCCCTGGTGGTTTTGGTCGTGCTGCCTGAATTGCTCGGGGATGATCTTCCAAGAGTTTTGATTGACTTTCAACACAGAGCTGGTTATTAGCAGCATAATTCTACGGATTAGGCCCGGCTAATTTCTGTAGTTATTAGCACGAACTTGGCCAGCTTTTGCAGCATTGGCTTCTGCAATGACTTTTTTACCCTCCATCATAAAAGAGGGGGGAGGGGGGTTCCTCTCCAACCTATTCACGAGTTTTGTGGAAGGGGGGTCCAGTCATTCGACAATATCCTGTTGCGCTGCCTGAACCCTACCTTCAGAGGCTACGACCGCTATGGTTGGTCTACCTTGCTTCGCCTAGGGTAACACAAAAAAAACCTCTTTTTTACTCACCTGTTTTACCTGCTGCAGCAGACATCATCACATGTGCGTCGCGAGCAGCGATAACCAACGGACTTACCTTTGTCTTTTTTGAATCACGCGAGAATTGGCTCGGTGAGGAACCTCATGTTCCCATGGCATATTCGAGCATGTTTGCTCCAGGACCACCTGTTTTACCTGAGTTTTAAATGAGTTGCATTTGGCTTTTTTGGCAAATTTTCGCTTCAGTTTTGCCATTTTTGTGGATATTTGCTTCTGTGTGCATCCGGCCTCTGTCTGTCTTTGCTGGTGGATATGTGGTGAATTTTGTGTTGTGTTTGATGAACGTTCTATGAACGTTAAGTTTGGATATTAAGGATTTCAGGAAGGTACGTTGCTTGAATTTACTTCTTGCGTGTTTTTGAACTAGCATTTTCAAAAATGTATGCATTCAAATTGATGTGGGGAGGTTGCATGGTGACTGGTCGATAACGGAATTCTACGAAAATGACTAAATTTTGATAAATCCATGTTTGGTGCAACCTGGTTAAAATAGCTTGGTCACAAGAACAGACCGGGTTGATGATTCTTAGAAGAAACCAGTAACCCCGTGGCTTCCATTATCTGGTATCAAACCTTCCTTGAGGGTAGAAGTTGATGGGTTTTTTTTTTGGGAATGTTAACTGCCATTCTCAACTGTCTGGTTGCAAAGATCGTCGTTATAACTATAATCGTATTTTAATGCAAATTTAAATGTTCAAATTGATGTTTCACGTGTAGGTTAATTCCTTAAATAAGTTAATGATAACCTCAGCAACTGGTAGAGTTTGATGTTAAACGTACTTCTTTTAAACCAAAGTCTTTGTCAAATTATTAATAGAACATTTTTCAAGTAGTAAAATTTTCAGACTTGTAATCGGTAAAATTTTCGATTCTCTGTTCATATCATTTATGGATTTTGGGGCATTGTAAGATAAATGTAACGTTGCGTATAAATACAGTATAATAGTAATGATAATCATGTTAGTCGGCTCCAAGTAAATAAGCTGATACAATGTTACTTTTTAGCATTCTGGTGCAATATTTCTTATTGGCAATATTTAAGGTTGATTAAGATATAAGATAAAGACGATAAAAGAGAAGGTTTCATTCACTGTACAACAACAAAAATCGAACCTTGATTATTAGGCTAAATCCGTGATAAGAATCTGTTTATTTCTTCAAATCATTCGTTCAATTCTTGTTATCATTTCGTAAATATCACTGCCTGCGTGTCGCGCATTGTACAAGACTCCAGTCTTGAGCTCGAGCTTTGGTTAAAACAAGTTTCCACTCAATATTGCAACTCTATAACATTATGCAAGACCCTGAAACGGGGCTTGAAAACATGGAATTGCCGTGCAGATTAATCACATTTCAGGGTCAGGTTTTATTGTACAAGAAGTATTTGTAGCACAATTCACCTAAAAATAAAGGGCTGTTAAACGAGCTTTCAACATTGTAGGTAACACTGCGATTCCCGTCAGAGGTGGCCTGAAATATTGGCCCCTTAATAATATTTAATTAGGGGAAAACTTTCAACCTAGTTTAAGTGTGTCGGAAGTGTTTCATATCCATGCAGCTGAAAGAGCATTGTTGTCTCTGGGCAGAAATGCATTAATTCTCGAACAGATGTGCATTATGAGGCACAATTCTGACACAATTATGAGGTCATAATTCTGAATGCATTACGTACTATTTTAAACTCAAACCAAGCATCAGATGACGCAACTTCTCAACATGTTGTGTATTAAATTGGCACGTGATGCAGTCTGATGAGTTTGAGACCACGTCTATTTTATTTCTCAAAGAGATGATGACAAACCTAAAGACCGCTGTTGAAAACACTGAATTTGTTTTAGAAAACATACAAAGCATGAAATGTCGAGATAAACTATTCTGTTAAAGGCCATGGGAATCACGTTTTCAGGGTAATTCTCAGCCTTCTTTACGAATTAATTACGGGTTTCATTATCACCCCCTTTATCCCGGCCTTTTTTATTGCTAGACTGCATGCTACAGGGCGCCAGACAAGAGAAAAGTTGAACAAACTAAATAAGGATAATTGAGATTACTGAACTTAAAATAAAATTAAATATATATTCAGCTGAAAAAAATGTCAGCTCCGAAATTATCCGTTTACATACAGACTTTTTGCTGGTTGAGAAATTAAGAGAATCTGAAAATTGCGCCCTAAAAACTACGAGAAAAACTGAATTTAATTATCCAGACTATTAATTTTTTTGTTGACAAGCTGAAGATTCTGTTAATTAAAATAATTAGGTCCCATTAGTTTTATCCGTAAGATTTCATGAGAGATGTTCCCGAAGTTATACAAAAATGTCCAGTCTTACAACCCCTCCACGACATCATGTTTAATGGATTTGTAATTATTTCATGTCAGGATTAAAAGGGAAAATTTTGGGATTAATACCCTGCAAAGGAATGTTTAAGGAAAACACTGTGGCTGAATTCAACAAGGAAATGTTAACAAAGGCAGCCATGTGTCACGTGTCGGCGAAATTGAAATTAACTTTTATATACCTTTCTTTTGGTATCAAATTAATATCAAATGAATCCTAATTTGGTAAGATAACAGCTAATTTCTCGCTTCATCGCCATGGTGTAATCAGAGTTTGAGATTATGTACGTGGATGGTTGCTTTCCTAGAAAATTATGTGCACAACTTTAATAAGATTAAACTTGCATGCTGTGAATCACGTACATGTACATGTATGTGTTGAGAATTCCAGTAAAGATGTTGAATTTCCAATTCATAAGACTGAAATGTGCATCAAAAGTAATGATTCTTTTTCGATTATTGTTCTTATTACCTAACCTAATGTGTTCAATTTCCCACGTCATAGAATGCAGAATGCTTAATCATTGATGCACTGGTTGTTAGATTCAATGTTATGACCTCCTGGCAGCCTCGTTAAAAAGCATTCAGTTTAAGTTTATTCTAGGTTAAAGTTGTTATTTTTAAAGAGTTTTTATCCAGTGGTGAAATGAGGCAGTTGGCTCTCGAGATTGTTTAGGGAAAGATCAATGCGATTTTATTTGATTTGAGCTTTGCAATGCTATTTCCCAATTTTGTTTTCCGTAATCACGTGGTAATTTATCGTAATTGCATGGCATGTCAAGGTATTTCTCAAAATACTGTATCTTCCGTGTAAACCATTGTCCTATCAAAGTTAAGAATATTAACAATGAAATGTGTTCGATGAAGTCATTTTCAGTAGACATCGAAGGGGATAAACTATAGAAATTATGAATTTAACACATTCATATTTCTCACGTGCTAATTTTAAATGAATCAAAAACTTAATTTTCTGGTGTTAAATTCAAGAGATACGAAAAACATTATAATTTTTTTCATTATATCTAGAAAAAATACTTTTAAAAGATATTGAACTTTATGCCTAAAACTATCTACGAAAATACCCATGGATAATTAGTCCCATCTAAGATCTTATTTAGTCCAAACATGTGGAAAATGTTAATTAACTTAATAACCAGTAAATATGTTAAAAATCCAAAAACATTGTAGGCTTACTTGAAGAAAGTGTTTGAAACACTACCTGTATAGTTTCACTCTTGCTTTTAAAATTAACTTGACCGCGTTCCTGTAAGTTGCTTTTTAATCAAAATTGTAGATGTAAAAATATTCAGTAATTTCACGTTTCTATTAACGGTGTAGATCATTTTATAGATGCTATCAACAAAATGTCGGCTTGCATGAGTCATGGCATGCAGTCAGCAGAGGAGAAGGACCCCTGTAAAGGGGACATCGTGCAGTGGGCGAGGGTGCATGAAAAGCAGGTGGAATGATTTACGAAAAGTAACCCGGACTTACCTGGGCTATTATCTTGTCCCCTCTCAGACTGGCTACTCCAAAATCAAGTTCATGGAAATGGATGTTTCAACCTACGCCATTTTCTAAACATTGAACCCAGATAAAAAAAAAATGGTAACAAAAGGGGTGCATACATAAATATTAAAATGCATGCGAAGGAGTAAAAAAGTTGTTGATCCCAATTTTCGAGTACTTATCGGTTAATTATACTCTGCCGAATTTGGTACGATGTCTGCAAACTATGTTTCGGTTTTTCTAATGATGGAAATTTAACTAATAAATTTTGGCTGGCTTTCGAGATGTGAATCTGGTTAGCATCTTGATTCAAAATGGAGCTGCTGATGAATGGCTAGTACGCTCGTAAAAAGGCTCCGTGAGTTCCACACCCAAAATGTGCAAATTTGCTGCCAGTGTCGTGATTTGTGTCTGGATAATAACCAAGCAAATTGTTTTTTAAATGTTCTAAAAGTTCAAAGTACAGTTGAATCTCAATGGACGTCAACATTTGTGCGTTAAACCTTTATTCGTATTATCAGATGTCAGACCAAAACACGACTTCAACAATCAGAACTAAAGTTTCATCAAAGTTTGGATGAAATCCTAGTCCACGTATACGAATGGAAAGGTGCTGCAACTTTTGTCGGGAAAGTCTCCGTTATAATGTACCTTTATTTTTTCACATTGTCTGAAGTTCGTTTTTACTGAACATAAGAGGCCATTCGAAAAAAAAGGTCCTCAAAAATTTTCCCATAATTGGACTCCCCTTACCCCCTGTCCTCATTGTGTCCGGTCAATCAGGACCCTCCCCCCATTCGGACATCCGAAACTTTTAAAAAAAAATTGTATTCGGAAAATTTTGCAAATTTCTCCTCGGAAACTGTTGAAAATTTACAAATCTTTACCGAAAACAGTTGAAAATGTTGAAGATTTGTGCTTAGGAAATGGTGGAAAATGTTGCAAATTTGTCCTCTGAAAACGTGAAAAAATGTGTAAAGTTGACCTATAGGAAAAGGCTGAAAATTTATGCTCGAGAAAAATGAAAATTTTGCAAATGGACCCTGATCGAGGTTTTAAGTTCTCTTACTTTTTCCAGGTTTTCTAGGACTGGAGGTACCCTGTTTACTGACTTACAGCTGTATGCAATTTATAACCCACCTATGCGATATTAAGCTTAATTCTCCTTTTACTTTGGGAACTGATTTTATTTGGCATTTTTTTCAAGTGGACGTCCGAAATGGTCATACCCTGCTCCCTACCATTGTCCATGGGCATTGTGTCCGTGACACAACCTATTTCCCCCCTACCCCCTACATGAGGACGTCATTTTTCAATGTCCCCTCACTTAGCCCCTTACGCTTGAGAACGCGAAAATTCTTTCGTTTTACAGTAGCTGACAATTTGTAATATCCGAATTAGGAATTCGTCTTAAACCAAGATATTAACATTATTCGTCTATACCCTAGAACGAGGACTGGAAATGAGTTCGTACTATTTGCGATCAATCATGCGATGCAATTTTAAGTCAAATCTTGAGAATCTTAAAACTTCCTAAAATTGGAGCAAATGTGTACTTTATCATTTTGGTGGTTTCCTAATTAGCCTCACCGAGTGCGCTTGATTGATCAACTGCGAATTTCACACGTGTGGGCAGGCTTACCCATTTCATAATTGCGCAATTAGTGACCCACTGTTTATTTGTCCGATCCATGTCGATAGTACAAAAAAGTCAATACTAAAAATACCATAACTATGGCCTAATAATGTAACCTTTTCGTGAAAACTTTTATTCTAGGCCACGAGTAATAGTCTTTAAGATTTGTTGTGTAATATGAACAAGTGCGTTTTGTGAAAAGAACGTTTTCCTCACATCCATCACCTATTGTGCAATAAAAGGCATTTATTGAAGTGTGCTACAATAGCTCTTGTTACTACTAACCGGTACCGATTATTTATACCTACTCGAGTATTGGCAATGCATGATTTTTATTATATGGTTTTCATTTTTATAATCTTGGAAAGGGTTGAGATGTAACTTTTGATACGGTTGACTAAGTTAGTCTGGTACGGTTAATTGCTATTTCCTGACAATGTATTTAATAATGATTCTAAGATGATTCGAATTTTGCAATGTACAATCATCGCCATTTTTGACATTTTTCATGACTTACCTCAGCATAATGGAGGTAAGTATTTTTCTTCATGGTCTATAATTCACCATCAGCAAATTTAAACATCAAGAACCTCAAAGGCCATCTATTTTCAACAATAATGTAAACTTACTGAACCTTAAATTGAAGGCCTTACTGAACTGTTGCAAAAATTGAGAAATAAAATTCAAAAGATGCATACGTTAGGAATATGATTGGAGCAATGATCCATACTTACGATGGTATGTGTCGTAATATTTCACCCAAAGGTAAAATTATATGCTTTGATGAACTATGATAGAAACGTTCACTAGGTGTTGACTCGTAATGCATTGTGAAAACATTCTATCCGTTAACTTAAATGGAGTGTTGTTCCTTTAATCAATGTGTAGGCCTACAATTTTCTAAAGGTCCTGATTTGCATAACTACATACTGTATATAAAACAAGGTTTCTAATAGTAGTAACCAAAAAAAAATAGGATAAAGTGACTAACTTTATCCTAATTGAGAAACCCATTTCCGAGTGCAGTTTAAAATTGCGAAATAATGTATATTTTGAAATGATTTCTTCATATTTGTTCAATTTAATAAGGAAAATCGAAAACCGCAATTAGTAGAACCCAAGAATACCAACAGTACTGTAGTCATACTTCCTTAGGATACATTCTATTAATGTTCTGCAGATGTGAAACGAATATACTACAGATTTTTCTTGCTATTAATAGTGAATTTTATAGTTTTTATTCAAATTACTTCCACATTGTTTCTTTACATTCGCACGATTGGATTGTTATTTATTATGTTAAAAAATACTATACACTAATAAGAGCCTACTGTATATTCTTTAGTCTACTATTTCATATGATTCTCATACCTTTTTTGAGGTATTGAATAAGGAAATCTTTATTGACCTCGAACTTGAAAAAGTGTAAGGGCGATTAACTTTGATTACATTCAAACGTTGATAACACCGATAACACGTATAACTGTAGGTCACGAAATTTAAGATTGTAAAATATACTGGCTAACGAATGCCTTTATGCCTCCAGCATGGATATATGGTTGGTTTACAGCTGCTTAATATGCTTGTCAAACCAATCGCTAAAAGTTCACCATTGAATTAAATTGAAATAACGTTACCATGCAGTGATGAAATAAATGTTTCCGAATCCACGTAGTAAACACAGAAACGCAATTTTTTTTTCTACATTTACCACTTAGCACATCGTTTCCAAATCCTCCTTGATTAAATGTTAGAATCACAAGATGACCCTATTGTTACCAAATCAAAATGATTGCTTTATTCAGTATTTAAGCATATCAAATAAAGTGGTTTATTTGTATATACGCCTAGAACATAGTGGTCGTAATGGTGCTATATTATACAAATTCATGCATTATGTACAGTATGTTTCGCATGTGCATGGTATACTCAGTTGGGGGTGGCTGTCCTGTTGTGGTCAATTCTGCAAGCTGAATTACTTTGCAGCTTTTAATCGACCAGTAACTCAATTGTTTTAGTTGGTTGTTTATGTTTAAAATTGATCATGAAACTGTTTCAACAAGAAAACAATGTAAATGTTTAAAAATAAATATGGAGCACTGGTTTAAAAGATGGGTCATTGGTTTTTAAGATGCGGACTTCAATTTTCCCCAATCCAAATTCGATCATTAACATCTGCACCATTCACACGATTGCTTTTTTGATGAAATACTTTTTTCTTGTTTTTCTTTAATGTAACAGGAAATAATCAAATGAATTCCCAGGTCTCACCTTTGTTTTGGCTAGATTTTTGAGTGCAATAAGCTAGAAATTAGGCCTAAATTGGATGGAATCTCATTTCCTGCATAAAAAAAATTATATCATTATGGAAATTGACCCTTGCAAACTTTTCTCACAGTGTTTTTTATGGCTGCTTTTTGTTCACTCAAAATTTTGCTTGCGAATACATGTTTAATGATGTCCTTGATTATTTTTCTAGGTACAATCGTGTTCATGTGGTCGAGTGGTTATTAAAACAACCAGGAATGCCGGCTTTAGATCGTTCCAATAACGGTTCATTAGCACTTCACTATGCAGCTGCAAAGGGATGTTTGGAATGCGTCAAGGCATTGGTTGAGAACTGTCCAGAACTCAAGTAAGACTTCGTTTCTATTTAGTAATTTGCACTAACTCCACAATCGATGTCATTCAAAGCATCAGGAACTTGTACGGAATTTTAATTCAAGAATTCCGAATCTTATAAAAAGAAATATTTATAGTAAAACATTGTTCGAAACAGCTATGAATTGGAAATGCTAGTTTTAATGTTCCCCACGGGTTTTAAATTTAAACAAAGGCACTTCCTTTTAATTTTAAAAACCGCCATTTAGTAACCACCCAACAGGAAACATTGAAGTTTTTAATTAATTTCAATTAAACGGTATGTTCGCGAAATTCCCATAGATAACGATTTACTAGAACAATCAATTTTATTAAATTGGGTATGTGTTCAAAGCGTTTAGAAACGACGCTTTGGTTTGACGCGTACGTGCATTCTAAAGCTGCATGTTTTTTTTTGTTTTTTTTAATTTTTGAATTTCCGAGTATCATAGGAAATTCCGAAGCATTGTAATTAAATTTAACAAAATTTCTTAGTGGTGCAAATGATATCAGATTTGTATTATAAACGACAATCATAATTGTATTTAGTAAACGGATTCAAAGGAAAAATGTAAACTTTTCTGAATGGAACACGGTCCTGTTAAATATGCAATAAAAATTCAACCCTTAACAAAATATATCTCATTTTTTTTCAAGGTAAAAACTAAGTAAATGCGTTTTTTCAGAAAAATCTGAAAAGCAAATCATTTAAAGGGCAATGGACTTAGTGATTCAGAAATAAAAATCTTGCCCTCACTCTTTGTTTCCAAGGTCTACAGAAATAGTAAAAACGCATTTTCTACAAGCTACCATTAACCTGTAGTTCGATTCTTTATTTTAAAATGTTCACAGGAAAAACCAAATGAAAAGAAAAACATTTCCCACTTCAGTAACTGCGCACACATTAAAACCACGAAAACAAATAAGAATAATGCATAATCCACGTAGTCTTCTTTTTTATAATTATAACTTTACAGTTCACAGTATACATTTACATGTACATAGATTGTCTTGTTGTGGGAAATTTCTAAAAATGTAATGCTTATGAGGTTATTTGGCTTAATCATCGTTCCTTTTAATGAAACGAAGATGTAAATACATTATTTTAATAAATAACATTGAATTCATGGAATCGTTGATTGGATTAAGCTGGTCATGCACGAGGCGAATTATTTCTGGAAACATGGCACGTTCAAAAGTTCTGTCTTTTAGAATGTGAATTCTAATGTGAAAAACTAAAAAATGTTCAGAAATATGCGCTTGACTTTTCGAACACAACTTAAATTGGCAAGTTTCCAGAAATAATTTGCCTCTTGTATGACCAGCTTTATAACTAAAAATATATTGGCAATGTATATAGAATTCCCTGCGCCCTTAAAACACTATATCACCAACCAACCAACCAATGTATAGAATTTCTGTAAACGTGATGTTCTATGAACAATGCAATCGGAAATCCAATATACTGCATGCAGTATACGGTTCTGTAGTTACATTGAACAGAGCTGAAATAACGCAAATACTTTTACTTTATGGTGTAAATTCATTTCTCTAATAAAAAAAAAGTTTTTTTAGACTCTTTTATTAAAAAAGTCTAAACTGATTCGTGTCTGACATATTAATTCCGCTTCCAAAATTTTCTTTTATATTTTCGAAATTATTTCAAATCCAACATTCGTGAATGTGCATATTATTTCATGAAATACTTTATTGAAATACATGATTATACTTTAAAGAATCTACACTTAGTTATTGATTGCAATTAAGCTGAAATTTAATGCTTATTTTCTTAAAAATATTACAAATAAAGACTAGAAATCAACCAAAAAATGCTAATTTACTTTAGAGAAAATACTAATATTTCACATAATCATCGAGTTGGTATGATCAGTTGTCACCAAACACTAATTGTCAGATGTGAATTTTAAGTTGATTGTTTCGCTGGTTCCTCTTACCTTATCAAACGTTTTAAGAAACTGTTTTAAGTGAGGTCAGGAGGCGGATTAAACGGAGTCAGGTGTGGCGCATTTGTCTTTATAAAATGTGGCATAAAAAATTGCCAGAAAGCAGACATAATGCATACAAAAGCTTATCTAGATTATTTACGTTACATCTTGTGACCCAGTTGGTGAATTTTATAATAATGGGCGGTGCGTGCACTTAATCACCACCACTGACTACTGTCCGCCAAGCAAACATTGGTTTTAGCATGAAAATACCAGTTGTGAAAATAGGAGAGCAACTTAAAACCTGTCAATTAGTAATTTCTATTAAGAAAAAAACAAATTGTTTTTAAAAAAATTTGAAAATTGAAGGTGATAAGAATTAAGTAAACCTGCAAATATCTTATTAAGTATACATATCTCCCATGCATGGCGTGACCGTTCTCATTAAATGCTCGCCTACTTGGGGGAAAATTAGTTCAAATTATTTGTCACAATGTAGCATTCATTATTGTTTCGACTAAACTCGGATTAACATAAGCACTTCAATATCTAATCGAGTCTCTAGTATTTCTCGTTGATTAGTACCGTTATAAATTTGTTATCTGCTATAGGGCGACAGGTCAATTGTCCACACAGAAAACGGATGTAACTAGTCGTTATCAACGATTAACAATCTACAAATCAGTGATTAATCATTGAGCCAGCTGAATTAAGAACAATGTCCACACTTGTTTTGTTGCTATCCTTCAAAAATCAACGATGGCAGGTTCTGTTAGCATTCCAAATGCAAGAATTGCCTTACATTCTAAATGCAAGAATTTCTTCCCGTTCCAAATTATGCAAGAATTTCTTCACGTTCCAAATTTATGCAAGAATGGCTTCACGTTCCAAATTTATGCAAGAATGGCTTCACGTTCCAAATTCAAGAATTGTACATAATTTTCTTATCTTTAAAGGCTACGTTGAATGATAAAAGTGGCAACAATAAATCGTCAACGCTTCTCAGAAACATGCATGTAATCTAAACTATTCAGTGATATTAATTCAGATATTAATTAGAACATTAATTTATTTGTTAAAAGGTTTATTAATCAGGTAACTCTTAACAACTAAAGTATTTAATTCGCGCACCTATGATGAGCTTTTTATGAATTTATGGAAGTTAGTTGCCTACCGTATAATATGTATATGCTGGCTGTCAGGTGTCACCAAAGTCCATCTCTTTTGGGTGCAATACACCCTGGCGAGTCAGTGCACCCTAGATTCTCCTCCTTTCCAAGAAACGCTAAGTAAGAATGATGAAAGGCGTCCGTCTCAATAGCCTTCACCTTGGCGCATCTGAATGGCGTTTTGCTTTTCGGTGTCATATTTTGTAGGTCACACATTTCCAAATAAATGGCCAGAAAAACAACAACTGGCATTTGTGTTCCATTGTCAGCTAGGCCTGTTTTTTTTCAAAAGCCAAGCGTGGAAACGATGCATGGTCAGAAGGTGGTTAAAGAAGGTCGCTGGGCGAACGAACATTTTTGCAAGAAAATGATTTCTTGCTGCATTCTGAAGGAAAATTCGATTTTTTTTCCAAGAGGATTTAAGTCAGCCAACTTCGACGAAGCCGTGGATTAGGTTCACCTTAACCATGGATTTCGAGACTGTGTGAGACCCCTGTCTGTCGAAAAGAAATTAGCACATTGCTTTCCAGTCTAGTAGTTCACCATGGAAAATATTCATTTGGTTTCGGAATGTTGCTGGTTGTTTTTGTAGACCACCCTGCAAGCAAATCGTGATTTCTGGGGTGGGGTGAGAGAATAAAGTATATGGACGCCATGACGTTTGAGAACATGGCAGGATTCTCAATTTTCAACTCTGTGCATCACTTGGGACGATTCAGTTCAAACTGCAAATGTGTCTGAAAAGTTTGACTTTTCTGATTAATTAAGGAAAATTTTTAAAGTGGAATGATACAAAATAAAGCGGTGACATGTATAGTATTTTCTATATTGAAATATTTGGTCTGAGTGTAAAAGAACAAGTGCATCCAGATCTCTGAGCAACATCTGAGCTGCACTACTTACGTGGAAGTTATTGAATTAAGACATTGGAAAGTTGTTACTACATGTACTGTGAATGTTTATCCTGTAGTAGCTTTGCCATATTCAACCCTATCATCGGGGTTAATGGTCAGGTCGAAATTGTTCTCCAATGCCATGTTCACATCTTGGCCAACCATTAATGGCAAAGAGTACTGCTCAACAGGTGGTTTATTACATCCCAGTTGCAAAAGACTCAATGGCTAGATTGGATGAAATGGTGAGTCGACGATTTTCTTCGCCGAAGCAGTTGTTGCATTCCTCTTTTTCACCGCTTCAACCTCTTTTTCACGGCTCGTCAGAGTTTCCGTAAGGTGTCGATTAACGCATCGATGGCGTGCGTTTGCTTAAGTGCCCACTAATGGAAGAATGGGGTGTATACTTATGCAAAGAAATGGATTGCTTGATGGATGCCGGCGCCATCTAGTTCTACTTGAAATAAACAATGATTTCGTGATTAATCCCTGCAAGACACGTTGCTGCCATTCCAATGAAACATCCCTGCAAGACACGTTTACATTCCAATGAAACATCCCTGCAAGACACGTTGCCATTCCAATGAAACATCCCTGCAAGACACGTTGCCATTCCAATGAAACATCCCTGCAATTGAGACACGTTGCCATTCCAATGAAACATCCCTGCAAAACAAGTGGTCATTCCAATGAAACATTCCTGCAAGACAAGTGGCCATTCCAATAATGAAACATCCATGCAAGACGCGTGCCCAAATCCAATGAAACATGTCTGCAAGACACCTGGCCATTCCAAAGAAACATCCATGCAAGTTACTTGACTATTCATGCAAGACGCTTGACAATTCCTATAAAGCATATCCTTGCAAAACTCATTCTTTCTGTCAGATGACATATCAGAAACTGATTCATTTGTTAGTTATCCACTTCTGGGTATTTGGAACCATAAAAGATTTTTTGATAACGAGATTTTCAAATCCCAACCTCTGCACAAGGTATTTCAGTAACGCAAAATGTTTCACAGCATACTCTTGGTAATCCTGGGACCAATGATCATATTGAAATGATTTATTCTTGGATATAACATCTGCGTTTTACAAATATCGATAAATTTTAAATCGTATCTATAAATTGTACAAACTGTATTCATGTTCAATACAAAGCGCTTTCTATTGTATTTGTATTATGAATTCAAATTCAAAGTTATTTGCAAAATGCAGATGTTTAAATCGATAGGAAGAAAATGAATATATTCAAATTTTACATTATCGTGATTGAAAGCTGCATTTTTACCTAATTGGATTTTTAAAAAGTTTTTAAGAAGACGATATACTGTACATCTAATCGTAGATCTCTTTCTGAATTAATGTTACCAAGTACTTCTAGAAATATGCTGTACTTTCGACAATTTTTTCATTGTTCAAATTAAGACTGATGTTTAGTCAACTTTTTTTTTTTTTTGTAAAAACAGGGAAAAAATGGTTTATTTTCAAAAAAATTTATCGCCTTCATAAACGATAAAAATTGTGAGATGTCGTGCAGACCTTTTTTTTATTTATATTAGGGGTGATTCATAAATATTATCGCATGGTCTCCGACAATAAATTGTACAGCAGTCGTGTATATTTCCCCTGTATATGTTTTCCTTCATTTTTTATTTCCTCAACTTTTGCCTCTCTGGCCCCGGTGATGTGCATTGGTCTGTTGTGCTCACCTGGCTAGAACACAATCAAAAATGCAATCACAGGAAACACAAACTCGTTATACTTTTCATGGATCCATTATTTTGGCGGTGGGGTACATCTTTTACCATGAACTCGATTCTGCGCATTTTACCATTTGCGAATCCTAGCATTATTTTCAGCAAATTAAGGGTTTTTAACAGTAAAAAAAACTGAAATTGAGTTCATCCCTCAATTCAAGTACTATAGTCGTTTCCTTTTTGCGTTAGCTGAGGTCGTTTTTTCGTTTTCAGAGTATAGATGGCGCTCAGAACTAATGCATTCTTTCATGACTAACATTGATGTTAAGTCATCAAGCTTTATTCAATTCCCCAGAATAACATTTTTTTCCAACGGCAACAGGACGTGTCTAACAAAATCAAAAGCAAATTTCATCGAATTTTGAAAAGCAGTCATTTTGAATACACGAAGAAGCATAATTTTAAACTTTTTTTGACTAAATTAAACACAGTACACAATAGATTTGTGACGCACAATGCACCATGATTTCGTGCAGTATATGCATGGCCCCACTGACAGGGAACTGACAAGGCTCTAGTAGAGGAGGGGGGGGGGAGTTTTTTTTGCATAAATATAAAAGTAAATTGATTTATTGTATCCTAAGTCCAGTAGAACATCATAACCATGCTTTGGCAATGGACAATTTTCACTAATTCAACGCCATCTATGGTTCATTTTGGGCAACTCTTAAGCACAAGAAATTTCTTACAACAATATGACGTCTAAATGAAGATTTGCAAACACTGAACATTTGAGGAAAGAGAAATAGTAAACGAATCAACTAATAATGCACATACTGTAAATTCTGATAAATTGAACATGACAGTACTGTTGCATTCACCCGAGCAAGAAATAGCATCGATTGATAAGCACGTGGATATGAATATGTATGATAATTAATCTGCAATATTGCATCAGATTCGAATTATCTTAATTTGCAATTCTAATGTGTATGATGCGCAATTGGCTTTTGTGTACAAGACATTGCGCAATCACCTCCTTGATTTCTCCCCCCCCCCTTCCCATTATAAGCTAAAGGTCATAGCCGGGGCGAGGCATAATTAGTTGTTACACATCGGTGCTTCAATAAATAACATGGCAAGAATAATAGCGTAAAAGAATATTTCGTAATTGCTCAAAATTCTCCACTTCAGTGCAGGTAGTATCTCAAGAAGAGCTTCTTGTGGCGATTTTCACGGTAATTTATGCGAGAACCTGTTGTTCGATGCTTCCATTTTTGTTCTCAAATTACTGTTTTTAGTCCCACTATCATTTTCTTGGGGTTTTTTAAGCTGGTTTCCGCTACAAGGTAGCACCTAAGCAAGAAATTGCGAAAAAATCAAGGAACTTAATTTACGAATCTTTATTGCTTGATCGCAGCAATTCGGTCAAAAAAACTATAGAGCGAAAAATTGTAATACGCCATCTGTGCTGACTTCGTGACTTGACCTGCAGTAAATATAATGAAAGTTCCGCATCTGAACGTCATTGGGAAATGTCTTCTGTTTATGGGACGTCTGATCCCATGATGATTCTTGGATGGGACGTCCGATTCCACGACGATACTTGAATGGGACGTTTGATCCAACGACGATTCTTGGATGGGACGTCCGATCCAACGACGATTCTTGGATGGGACGTCCGATTCCACGACGATACTTGAATGGGACGTTCGATTCTTGTATGGGACTTTCGATTCTTGTATGGGACATTTGATCCAACGACGATTCTTGAATGGTACGTCCGGTCCAACGACGATTCTTGAATGGGAAGTCCGGTCCAACGACGATTCTTGAATGGGAAGTCCGGTCCAATGACGATTCTTGAATGGGACGTCCGATCCAACGACGATTCTTGAATGGGACGTCCAATTCCATGACGATACTTGAATGGGACGTTCGATTCTTGTGTGGGGCGTTCGATTCTTGTACGGGGCAATCGATACTTGAATGGGACGTCCTAGTTCACGTGCGATCTTTTGCATTTTTCCCATGTTTATTTAATCTTTTTAAATTGACGGAGAAATTTGACAATTTTTTAAGCATTGGAGGAAATGGAAATTTTAAACCAGTTTATAAAATCCAAGAAGGCATTGTTTCGTGATAGTACATGTAGATTTGAATAAGGAGAGATGAATCTTGTAATCCCGTAAGGGTTTGGAAGTATTCGAGTATTTAACGTATTATACGGTATTCTAGTCAGTGTCTGCAGTGTTACATCCAATTTCTAAGTTCAGAGACGAAAGCTTCCAAAAACCCGAGTTTTCCGTATCAAATATATACTATAGAACATCAACGTATGAAATACATGTGCTGTAATGGGAAATCAACAATGGCAGCTGGGGAATAATTGACTTCAGTCGGATGAATAATTTTCATTGTTGATCCACTGACTCATTGGGGTGCATACCTGCATGTTGACAGTCACTTTTGTTCGTTTCTGATCTTGCATGAATGTACGAGTGCATACGCCTTTCGTAATAATGCAGTTTTTTTTCCAGAAAATGAGTATAACAAAGTTATTAACTATACGTCTGTGGAGGAAGCACGTTTTATCATGGACTGATCCCATTTGCGATTGAAAAAAGCGTTCCGGTATGGTGGGAAAAATAATGTTAAATCCAGTTAATAACTAAGGCGTGTTAAAAACTGGGAAAGGGGATTGTTTGTTTTCTACGCCGCGTATTTCGTATCCCTCTCGACAGTTAAGCCTCACTCGTTTTCGTTTACTTTTTTGAAAAATCCGTTAATCGGGCCACCACGCAATCCTTGTATGTTATAATTATTTTTGGCAGCAAAAATGACTTTTCCAACAGGTGCTTTATTCCGCACATGTTTCATGACCTGTAACGAAATGCTTTCTTTTCATTTTTTTAAACATTTGGAAAAACACGTCGATTTTAATTTCAAAACCTTGGCACGTGGCTGTTCCAGGAATTTAGCTGTATCAAAGAAGCTAGAACTACTGATCCGAAACAATATTTCATATATTGGCATGTTTATTGACAATGTTGTCTAACAATTCGACAGCAAAAAATAGCTAAAAATACTGATCCAAAACAATATTTCATGCATTGACAACTTTGTCTAACAATTCGATAGCTAAAAATAGCTGAAAATACTGATCCAAAACAATATATTTCATGCATTGACATGTGTATTGACAACTTTGTCTAACAATTCGAAAACTAAAAATACTGATCCAAAACAGTATTTCATACATTGACATGTGTATTGACAACTTTGCCTAACAATTTGTATAATAATTCGATTCAAAGTTTCCGAGGTGATTTCCATATGTTATCGTATTTGTGATTTTTGGTATAATTACGAGTTACTAGCGGGTCCTAATTTGCATAAAATTGAATCATGATAAAAAAAATCGCGTAATAATGCCAGTACATGTACATGTGTAGATGTTCATATTACAGTTTCGTTAAACATATAGTGTATTCGGACAGAATCTTTAAGAATGGCACTTTGATAACCGTGAAGTCACGTGTGCAAAAGGAATGCATTGATTGGTTTAAAATGGGGATAACATTGCATGAGATTGAAAAATGTGCCATTCGAATAGCGTCTGTTTGAGTACACCCCCAATGTAAAAACTGGTTAGTCAATCAAGTTGAAGTTAGTTTTCCGTAAGTTCTGTAGCATTCGGCTTGCCTCCTATTAAGTAAAATTGAAATTGAAAGTGAAATTGAATTTCAGGACTAATTACTTCCCGGAGTTTAATGTACCTATACATATATAACCTAGATATTCGTGATTTTTCGTAAATTGATGCTTTTATAGTTCATGAAAGCAGTTAATTTGATCTCTACCTTAAAAAACTTCGGCAGCCTCGAAACGGTTATTTGATTCTGTTTACCAAATTTCGCTGCGACTTTTCCGTTAATTTAAATTCGGTATCTTTTGGAAAGTTTAAATATCAAGTGGTTTTAAAATTAAATAAAATTATGGACGGTGGGGCGGTTCAATCATCTTAGAAACTTATTTGACCTTTGAAGTACCTTGGAGGCGCTTTTTAATGTCGAATAGTTTTACGGAATGGCCATCAGTGTTACTGAAGCGGAATTACTCTTACAAAGGAAATCATTATCGATACGTTAATTTTATGAAATTTTGGGATGGTGGGAGACGTTTTCAAACTTATTCAGTTATTACCCCAAAAGAACTGTAAAAATGCATGAAAAAGGGCGTTTACATGCGTGATCTACTGCTCAGCAAAGTTGAATCCTTTTTTCACCTAGATATTCGCTTCAACTCAATGATTTATTTGTGACATACATATTCTTTAGCTTATTTTTGGGATTATTTTCTGTAATATTTTAGCCATGCATTACAAAAATGCGTGGGAATTTAATGATCACGTTTATCTCGCGATTGAGTACTCCCACATTGGCCTGGGATTAAAAATATTCTGTATTAAAAATATTTAAATTCCCACATGTCTGTGTTTCAGTCTTTCTTTCAGAATTATTTCCATTTTTTTTAAATTTAAACTTCCGTTTAAAAGATCACTATTTTCTAGAGGATTTAGTATTTTTTTTTTCTTACAGTATCTCACCTAAATTTAATTATTAACCACCACGTATATTTTTTAATTTTTAACCTGTCACCTTTAAATTTTAAAATTAACCGTGAAATGCCGAATTATTTATTAATTTAAAAATGAAATTTTGACTTAAGCGTTTTCATAGCGATTTTTCAAACAATGTTTTGTCGTTAGTGCAAATTTTGTCGGATGACGGATCGTTACAACTTTCATACGACAACATTCGTTTTTATTATGATGAAATTTTCTGTTAAAATAAATTTGTTTATTTTTATATAAAAACACAACAGCTGGACATTGCAAAACACTGAATGCAAAAGCAGAATTGTGATATATACAGTACATGTAGGTCATGCATATAGTAAATTTTTGGTCATTTTTTATAATTTTGAACATTCAATTCTGCAATATTTGTTAATTGTCCAACTGTCCACAATATTGCGTTACGACCAATTAACTAGCTTGCCCTTCAAGTTTTTATTAATGCTTGTCATCTTTATTCATTTTGGTCGTCCTTCGGTTAAGTTTAAAATGCAATAAATATACTGCAAGTTCTATTTAATATCAAATAACAACTAACTCGATAATCTGAAAATAGGTTTGAGTTTTTACCTTTATTGCCGTTGAATTGCAAAGTGCGACAGGCGATTTATTTAAAGATTTCCTGCTCAGGTAGACATTTAGTTCATCATTAGCTTTGTTTTTTTGCTGTTTTTGTAATGATGGAATATTCTGCTCGTGTTTATTGATCCGCTCTAATTCGCGATTACAACTGCCAACATGTATTCTCCTCCCAAAAACAGTACTATTAGCACAGGTGACTTTTTAATCTGATATTTGTGGACATTACCCTGAATACATGTATATATTAATGCGTTTGATTTATTCGACGTGGTTTCTTAATATCACATTTCCAAGCAAGTTTTCTCGTTTAGTGAATCTCATCACGCAGCCACATTGATTTCTTAATCTCAGCAAACTTTGTTAGATTTCTGGTTATCAGTCATTCCTAGTAATCGTGATTTTTAAGATTCATTCAAAGCGTATATCTCCGTTTGAAACCTGTTTCTTAACACTGCCTGACAGCCAGAGAAATAGTAGATTTACATCAGATGTTTTTCTATATATATTGTAAGGGATCTACAAACAAAATTCATACTAAAATGCTCTTGTCAACCTAAAAAATGTTGTACCTTGAAATGGTGTTTAGGAAAGGTCATATATATGTTCGTTTACTGTATACGCAGGGTATTGTGTAATCATTGGACAAAGTCTGCTTTTGAAGGTTTGAATGACAGTCTATACTGGTGATTGACATTGAAGCAGCTAATATTTTGAGTGTCTATCAAAAGTAGTGAACTCAAGACAGCACCATTCATACAGTGTACATGTAAATAGTTTGCCCAGTCTTGGAACAAATCGGACATTTTACTCTTTAACACAGAATATGTCGTTAATATTGCACATACCTTAAAATAGTATTACAATTACCTGATTTTGATCTGATAGATTATGGTTATGGCGCATATTTCAGTTCATTGCTGATTACGAAGCTAGAACTGATAAAAAAAATGAGATTTTTATGTAATTGGAAGAATTACGATAGCGGAATATGATTGAAGAAAATCAAGTAAAATGTCTTTGTTAAAGCCGTCAGGGAAAATCAGTGACAAATTTAGATTGTGATAATAATGTGATCAGTAAACGCCCAATGATGCCATACTTAAGGAAATACTTAGACCTCAAACAAAGATTTGATTGCATCATTCGTAACTTTTATCTTAACTTATTATTTTAAACCATGCAGTCTGGTATCAAGAATTAGATTTGAAAAATTGAAATTATGCTTTAATCATTTCTGTTATATTCCTGGGGCATACGTAATATCGACGTCATATCAACGATATACATGTCCGTACATTAGATTTGAAAGGAATGTATGTTGTTTAAAAAACGTGGTGCTGCGCCAGTGAGCATTCGAGGTAAATAACCGTTGAAAGCACTTCATCGGGCCATCACTTTTCCTATGTAATCTAATTGAAGTCAAATTGGTGTTGAAATTTTAACAAGAAATGTAATGAGGGAGTTTCACACACGTCGAAAAAGCTGTGTTTTCTACCACTGAAGGTGGTTTTTGTCCAACTCTTTTCATCTTTTTGCACGGGCTTCTAGGCCATTGTTTGAAGTTTCGCAAGCCAATTGAGATCATAGATTTTTTTTTAAAAAAATGAGACGAAAAAAACGCGAATTTTTGGACGTTCAGGTTGAAAAACGACGTCTTCTTTCATCTCTTAAGTAGACGTAATGCGAAAAGTGAGTTTTATTTATCTTTCGCATGCGCTGGTTTGGCTTTGTACTTTCCACGCGTTAATTTGCTTGATTTTGTTGTGTTCTAGATAATCCCATTTTCTTGTGTGTTCTGTGGATTTATCACCGTGGAAAACGGGACTAAACTGTTTAAAAATTTACGAATTCTTTCAAAAAAAAAAAGGAATTCTATAAAAATTGAACATGATGCAAAATCATTATTTTTTGCTATTCCCCATTCATTCTCTATGAATGGCAATTTTATAAAGTTTCGTAAATGATATTCATGAATTTATTAATCGCACATGTTCATGTATGTAGTCAGGGTAGCGCATCGATTTATTCCAAATTTCGAATGAATATTTATACTCATGTATTCGATCGTTAAAGTGCATTGTCCCATTTTTGGATGGGACATGGATTACTCGTATAATTTAATCGGAATGGAGTTTACGCCTAATTAAAATGTTAAATCATGCTCAGCATATTACCTGCATGGTGTCCGTAATTAATCGTTGTCGGTACCTTTGATTTTTCAGGTTAATGTATTAATTTGCGTAAAATTCGTAATTTTAATTAGTAAAGACGGATGAACCTAGATAGGTTTAGATTGAAAAGGTGCGAGGATATCCCAATTTTTAAGATATTTGAAAGAACTTAGAATAAAATATTTATAATGGTGAACTTTTCCGCTATCTAAGAAAAAGAAATTTTATTTTTTGTGAATTTTATATGGATATTCTAAAGATGCTGTCGAAATATTGTTTAACGACATGATTCCATTTTTAAAACTATGTTTTGAAAATGATTGCGTGAAGATTTCAGCGTTACGATGGACAATAAAATGTTATGAACTTTTAACAAAAAGGATTTTAAAACCTAGCTAATTTTGGCTTTGATTTACAATGTATATTGGCATATGTTGTCGCATTAAGGAAATACATTAACGTAAATGGCATTTTTTTAAAACTGCCATTTGTAGTTTTCTTGTATAGTTTTTCTCATCGGTATTATTCATGTGCATTTTCAGTATGCTCAGTTAAGTTTAATGTATGTTTGTACCACATTTTATTACATTTTTAATGTAATTTATACCTGATTACATTACATTTTTAATGCATGTTTTTACCAGATTTTATTTTGTTATTGTTAAAGTTACTCTTAATTACCCATAAAATTAACTGAGCATAGCAGACTCATGCATTTCGACTTCGGAATTAAATAGAGACCATATTAAGAAACATGAATGTGCATTTCACATTTTTTAAACTTGTATGGAGGTCAAATTTGCATCTTCATCGTTGTGTGATAGGTGAACGTTGGAAATAAATCATGGATGTCTTCGGTTCCTGTTGCTGTTGCGTCTGGTGTCTTTGAAATTGGGTTATCTAGATTGGAGGTTCGACCAATACTCTTGACCTTACGATTGCCTTCCAGCTAATTTATTTATCTAGTTCGCTAATTTTAACTTCGGCAACTTTTTTTCTCCACATTCGCTCCTGATGAGTAGAATATATTTTGAAAACAAAATACTTTTAACACTAGTGGACTTTCGAGAAATTTTCTTCAGGTCCAGTTTTTGAAGTAAAAAAGATGGCGTAAAAGTGGAGTCATTTTTTAAACTGTAGCTACTTGATTGTGTGGGTACTAGGTTAAATTAAGGTACCTGAGGATTGTTATTTCCTGACTGGAACTAGGTTCAAAAGTCCTCACCTTGTCGAACTTCAGTGCACGGTAATTGGACGAAAGGTTTTGGAAACAACCTGGGCACGAACCGGAGAAAATTGTTGAAAAAAAAAACATAATATGCCTAGAATTCAGAGGTACCAAAACCATTTTCACTGCACTGAAAGTTTAGATAATTGCACGATGAAATCAAGAGCAATTTTCGAAAAGTGTTCGAGCTCAAGTTCATAAAATAATTTACTAATTTGATAAGGCAAATAAGACTTGTTCGTATCAAACCTGCCTTTGCGTAAAATTTGATCAATGGCTTGCCTCCAATAATTAGCAAAATTAGTCGTGTTATGATTCTTAATTTTTCGATCAATAGGAAACCAAAAACAAGGTATATTTTAATGAATAGGCTATGCAATAAAACAAAATACTTTTAATACTGTAGTGGACTTTCGAAAACTTTTCCTCAGATCAAGTTTTTGAAGTAAAAAGATGGCGTAAAAGTGAAGTCATTTTTTAAACTGTAGCTGCTTGATTGTATGGGTATGCTTAGAGGGATGCATCATGTGGTATTTTTTGATGAAAATATACCACATACAATACATACTTGAACGAATTAATAATAGTTTTATATTGTATAACACGAAATATACTTATGATGTGAAATGGTTTATACTCTAGGCTTTGGAAACCTTTAGCTTGCCAATTACTTTGCAAGTTTGGTGAATTTTCAAGATTTTTGACTTATCATTTCAATAGTTTAACAGAGGATTCTACTCTAATGAATCTTTCAAAACTATTTAGGTATTATTATTATTACATATTATAGGTATTAGTATTACAGAGTATTTTATCTGGATTATACAAGTAAACCTATATTTTCCCTTGACGCGAAATTGCCCACAGTTTCCCGAAAAAAATTCACTGAGTCATCTGCAGTTTCCTCCTCTGAAAACCACTAAAATTTGTCCTAACTCGTCAATCAAAGGCTTCCCGGATTGTAATAAACTGCTATTTGGGGTTTCGATTTTGATGACCGTTTTTGTAGTTGTTGTTCACCTACAATGTACATGATCTATTAAATGAAGTCGAAAAAAGTGGTGATGTTGAGGTGGCGCTTCGCTCGAAATTCATTCATGCAAGAAGCCATGCAAGCTGCAACCAAGTCTGGCAGGCAGTCTTTGTGATGCTCCTATTTGCAATCCTGCTCTGGCAGTGTCAATGTGAGCTTCGGTCTATACAAATCGTACGCAATTGTGTACGCATGTCTGCATTGTAGCAAATCAGAAAAGCGTGGCGGAAATTGCGGAAGTTTTGGTAATACGCTGGCATTGTGAGCACATCATTCTACATGTACTCGTGTGTCCAATTTGACTGCTAAATCTAGTGCGGGTGCGAGGCTACGTCCAATCTTCTGCGGTTAAAGTGTTCAGCAACTTCACATGTTTTGGTGAACTTTAACCCGAATTTATTGTGCATCGGAGTTCTGAATGCTTTTGACATTTACGTGATGCTTTTCGAAAATCGAGTGGTCATTTTACTCGGTTTCTATAATTTCGCCAGCTTTCAGTTGCACGTGTAAAGTGGATTATATTTACGTGTCCATGATACTGGATAAATGGTTTTACGGATAAATGGTGAGTTTTTCGTGGGACTGGATATTTTTATTTCTTATTTTACGTTAACTGCCTAATTGACTGAAAATATAACTTTCAGCATACATTTTTATTTAACCTATTGTGGAGCAAAGCCTCGAAATGTGCAACTATAAAGTGTGGACCTTTTTTGCTCATCGTTTATATACATGTACAGGTACATGTAGTGGTAAATAAAGCATTTGTTCTGGAACATGTACAAAAAAAGTATTGATTAAAATTATCTAAATACATGTAGGGGGTATTTTTAAAAGCTGTAAAAACTTGCAATACAATGGCTTAAACTAATTGTCTGCAACGAATTAACATTGATACAAAATATGAGACGGTAACATATACTTTTGTATTTTTAAATTGCTGACACGTGTTTAAATCACGAGCACGTACATGTGTGTACCAGTAATGTGTTTTTTCAAATATTGCTACAGAATGCTTCGGAAAAGCATTTTAAAATTAATATGCAACATGATATTCCCTTTTGATGTTAAAGGTTCAATTGTTCATACATTGAATTCGAAATATTAACCCGAGGTTTGGTCAGTTTTAATAATTGGTACTCGTTTTAACTGCTTACTCGATCAATCTATGTTGCGATTGTACATCACTTCGGATATAGAATGTATTAACTTCTGATTCAATTTGGGAAATTCTGCAGCCATTTTGAAAATTCTGAATTTCTCCCTCTGGGTGGTCACGTTCAATGTGCAGGTTGCTTGACATGCATAACAGAGCTGCTGCTGGGTTTTAACAAGATGGTCTGGACAAAATTTGTCGTTAGCCACACTCCAATTATCACGAATTTCCGCAACCGTAATTCGTGAATGTGATTTTAATACTAATCGCAGAATTTGGGTCTCTTCAACCCATCTGCCGGTCAGGAGTGGCCGACTGCAGAAATGAAGCAGAAAATGGCATTCATGAACTGGTATTTCCAGGTCGCGCTGATTCGTACTTGGCTTTTATTGAATTAACCCAGTTTGGGCGTCATAATTAAAAGCAGTAATTGAAGCGAAACAAAAAAAATGACCGCAGTGTACATAGCTTATTTACACGCTGACCAGTTTTCAATTTACAAGCACCTTGATCATTGAGGAAGAACAGGATATCCTAAATTTGAGACAAATATTTACTCGGGTATAACCAATTTAAGGTGATGATACACCTTTGAATGATCTACTTCGCATGGTAATCATATGTACATGTATACATGCTTAGTAGGCCTACATTAGCATATTTGAACAGTTCCTTTTAAAGTTTTAACTGTAAAGTGCATTAATGTTGAACTTTTTTGAAGTTTTTTTTTCGTTTTAAGGAAGGATTCCTTATAAACTTTCTTTATTAAATAATGTAAAAGACAAGTTCTTCGTGAAATTTAAAATTTGCAAACATGAAAAATAAGCTTGAGAATTTTAAGTTCTATAACAAGAACGATCAGTGCATGGCTAGCGAATCGTACTACAAAAGTCTTAGTATATTGATTTGTTAGTACAGGATTGCTGTCTTTATCTGGGCAGGTACTTAGAGAAACTTGATATGATTTTATATCCTCTTGGAGTGATTGACGCTTCATAATTTTGGGATTTTTATAGGGCATTAAAATGGCGTCACGTGGGGAAGCCTTTTGAAACTTGTCCTATTCATTATCTTATCCATCACTCTGTTTTACTTATAAGTATTCAATCATGTTTATGATGATAATTGTGATAACTTAGCTGCACAACTGGATTAGCGTGTTTCCACCGATGCAAATTACGAAAATGGCTTCTGCTGATAAAGCGTGTATGCAAATAATTGGCATTGTTAAACAATAATATACTTTTATTGATACTTGAATCCACAATCTTCGAGCTTGCTTCATGGTTACCATGGTTGATTTTATAAACCTTCCTAAAAAGTTTAATGAATCGTTAATGAGACAGTAAATATTTTTTTTCCAAAGTCCGTAAAAGTTAGAATGCAAAAAGCCTGTTTTTATCTATTTATTATCATGTAAATAATCTCCGATGTGGGAATTAATGTCTGTTTTTTACAAATCTCGTGGTTTCCACGAATGTTTGTTTCAATGTCTTGCAAAAATGCGATTTCCCATTAGCGGTATTGCGCAGTTAATCGGATGCAACTTTCAGTACTATAAAATTTAACTGCTTGAATGCACCTGGTCAACCTATTTACAGATTAGTTTTGAAATGAAAAAATGATCAAGTATTAATCGATTTAATGAGAATTCAATTTTAGAAAAAGAAACAAAAATGGATGTTTTTTTCATTCAATCCTACAATAATTGTCAAAAGTTCCTGAATCAAATTCCTGTAAATTGAACCACATGTGGCATTTTTGCATTTGCTTTAATTAACAGTTATTAAGCATGGATTATAATGAGTTTCTTCAGCAGGTTTGTGTTTTCTTGTATCGTTTCCGAACATGCATTTTATCTAAACCATATACATGTATAGCGTGGGCATTGAATAAGCATCAAACTCAGTTATCGTGTTTTGCTTACCGCATCCGTAAACAATAAAAACAAAAAATAAGGGGTGGGAAGTTACACGAAAATTGACCATGACATCGCCGAATGTTGAAGTAATTAACCGATATTAATTAGTTCCAAATATCATTGTCAATTTTTTCAATCCCACTTGTGCTCTTCCGCATTTCCCATGTTCTCTGAAATCGCTTAAGACTTCAGTTAACTGGTGATAGCACATCCGTGTTGCTTGAAGCCCATGAGTAGATGGCGTTCAACAGCTTGTTAAAAGGAACGACCTCCATCATAGTTTAAGAACATGCTTGTGATCAGCGACCATAACTCAGGTGCTGAGTTATTAATTTCCCGTGGAATTCGTGCATACAAGCAGCTGCTATGTTTTTTGAAAAGTTCACAGATGGCTGAATTTTGGCATTGTCTAGTCGTTTTTGTTCAACAGCTTACATTTTTTCGGCTTTTGTATGAAATATAGTTTTGTTGGAAATGGACTATTAAATGCCTGCAGTAATTCTATTTTTATGAATCTGCATTTTCCTCTGAATATTTTCGTTGAATTTCTGGTAAATTTAGTTATGTTTTGATTTTGTTCCTTGATTTAATGCACAAGATGAATTTTAAGCTATTCTCTTACACTATCTGAATGTTTGAATATCATGAATTGTGTCATAAATTCCCAGATTTAAATGTTTCAGCACATTTGATTTTTTAAATTGCTTTTCCAGTATACTTATTATGTATTATTCTTGTAGGAAAGGACATCGTAGTTAATTTAAAATATAAATCTTCTGGTATAAAAATAAAAGTTATTCCAAAATTCTTGACATGTTAATCTAAACAAATCCATTTTATTTATTTCTATTCTTATTCTACAGTTAAATGCGTTTCTGGGGACGATTTTGATAATTTGCATTTGAAATTAATGAACTGTCCATGATTCATTGATGTCAATGTCCTAATCTCGATGATATCATTTTTGTGGTTGAGTACACCTTTGAATTCATGCGCGGAGGTTGCTTTGAAATGCAATTTGTCACCAGAGTTACAAATTAACGATCGAGTCGTTGTATTGTATTTTATATTTACATTCGAATTTCATTAAATTTCATCTGTTAGCTGAAGTTCTGGTTTTTTCCACAAAGTGAGCTATTTGGCAACATTTATGTTGTCCAAGTACATAAATTCATTGTTGATATTTAAGGAAAATAAGCCAATTTTTGTAAGATGACAAAGCAATTCGCATTCATCTTTAGTTTCTCTTAACAGAGATTGAATTTTTTTTGGGTGGCACGTGCGTGTACCCATAACTTTTGTTCACCAGAGTTCAATTATCGGAGTTAATAGCCTCGTTGGTGCACTTGGAAGTGAATTTAGGCTAACATAAAATGGAAGCTGGTGAAAGTTTCACGCATTGTGTTCATGTTTCAATGACTGGAATTAATTTTTCATTTTTCTTCGCCTTCCTTCCGTAAACTTCAGTTTCCCCACCCCATTTGCACCCCTGTCCTCTGTAATTTTCATTTGCAAGTGCAGCTGAAGAGAAGGCATTGACACTACCCCTATCCTTCCTCTATCATTGGCCGTTTGAAATGGCCCTCTTGTACAGTATATTATGGGTTGATCGATTTCCCCTTGAATTATTAATTTCAGTATGATTGTGTTTGAAGGCATGCTTTGGAACGTTAGTTTTTCCTAATGGCATTGTTCCGGATTGACCTTTTTTTTAAATTTTTTTTTATTGTGATGTTCAGTTTTATTCATTTTTTTTAAATCGAAGAGGATTTGGGGTTATATTTACACGCATTGATGATATCTGGAGCTATTTTTTTTATAATGATTGTATTTTAATTTGGGCTCAGCAAAAATTTACTGAACACGTTAAGCGCTTTAAAGACTTGTTTCAGAAGTTTTTGTAGTACAATTTCAAATGCAATTAGTCACTTTTTCAAATTATATTTTCTTTCAATTTGTTCCTCTAGTGCCAATTGCCAAATGGACAACGACGTCACACCTGTATACCTGGCCGCTCAGGAAGGGCACCTCTCAGTGTTACGCTACTTGGTGGAAAAGGCCAATGGGTCGTTGGATCTTCGAGCCAAAGATGGGATGGCTCCCGTACATGCTGCAGCCCAAATGGGCTGCCTCAGTTGTTTGAAATGGATGGCAAGTTTACCAACATCATTCTTAACATCATTACTTTCAAAAAGCTTAATACAACAATTGATGCAATATTACTTGATTTTTCAACTTTGTTTCTGTTTTGTTTTAAATATAAAAGGTTTTGGAGCAAGGCGTGGATCCAAATATGACAGACAATGACGGTACAACTCCTGTTCATTTTGCTGCCAGCAGTGGCCATTCTGACACGCTAAAATGGCTGCTTAACCACGGTGCACGGATTATCATGGACAAACATGGACGAACTCCTATGAAAGATGCTCAAGACAATGAACACACAGAGGTGACTTTAATATTAATGTTGGCATGTTAAAGAGATGTCTCCAAATATTACATGTATTTTATAACATATGTCATTGTCATTTGTGGTGCCAGGTGCTTTGAAAGCTATTTTTTTAAAAATGGTTTTCGATGTTGATAATCCTAAACAGTTTGTTCCTTTTTTTTTAGTTTTGTATTAATCTATAAGAATAACTTGTTTTCTTTATCAAAAATTGTATGCACAGATTTGTTCGAAAATGGTGAAACGCTGTTCTGGCGAGGTTAATTCTGATTAGCTGGTTTTAAGTATTAAGCAGTTAGACAGTTTCAAGAACAGCACAGTTCGTCTGAGTAATGGCAATCAGAAGGTTACTTTTACCATCTAATCTATTCTACCTAACTAAAAAACCAGCATGTTTTCTGTCTGTGTAGACCTAGTTTAGCTAATAATGTGAGAAATAAAACTAACCGAACAAGGGTCTTCATCCGAGATAAATGGTGAGGTCTAAAGAGATGCTGTCCTGTTGTTCAAACAGAAAAAAATATTGTCTAACATACTGAGTATGGAATTCTCAAATTTTTGAGATGGCATGGCCAACAATTGATTTCAATTTGATTATTTCTATTTACGAATTTAATTGTTATAGAGGAAGATAATTGAGTACTGGGGTTGTTGCTTCGTGATGTTCAATGCTTGTCCAATATACTGCAGAAGTCTCAACATTCAATATCAAAATTCTATATCAGTTTTCATTTGTCTCTTTGGGCAAAATAGTTTAAAAATAATGCACTCAAGTTTAACTAACTGCTAAAGTGCTCGATGAAAAAGACTATGTTTTAGGACTATTTTTTAAGATTGTCATTTTCTTGTAAACTACAATACAGAACGATTTAAATGTTAACACCTATTCATCAACACACGTTAATGTCACCAAACTTTCTTAATTACTTGCAGTGCCTGGCCATCCTAATACAGCATGGTTCCGCCTCTAACGGCTCCGAAAACTACACTTGCTCATGCGTCCATGAAGTTGACCGAAGTCCAAAGTGCACGTGCAGTTCAGAAAGTGCATTGCGAAATGGCCAAGCGACGTGCAATGGGCGGAGTAGTGCAGGAAGCGGTTACAGCAATCCTCGCACCCCATCTGATGGCTCGAGTTCTCCATTCTATCTTCATCCACCTTCGTCGAAGACCAATGGCCACCATTCCAATGGCGAGCATTCCAGGAAATCTTCATCGACCACGACGCCTCCTTTGCAATCCGATGGCAATCATTCGTCTTCGAATGGCCTCACCAATGGCCATCGGCATGATGTCTCCAACGGAAGTGTCAGCAACTCGGTCAGCACCCATGGAAGTCAGCCGTTTTATCTACACGATCCCACAACACCCTCCAATGACCCCGTCAGGGAAATCTTCCATTCCAGAGATAACTCTACAGCTTCTTCTTCGGCTTCCTCTGTAGCTTCTGATTCACGATCTTCAGTTACTCCAAGTTTCCGAAATATAGGCATGAACAAAAGACTGAGCATCGGAACCAATGTCGTTGACATCAGCCATAAGTCGTCCATAGTAGGTGAGTATTTCGAGGTGATCTTAATTTAAGACGTCTTTGTCAATATTGAAAAACAAGAATGCATTCTTATAGCAGCGAACTCTACGAATGCTATAAGCAATATTTGTTCAGATACTGGCATAGAAAAAAAGGGAAATTTTTCAGAAGCGTCTTGTTCTGATTTACTTTTTTGGCATTTTTTAAGCTTTTTTGAGCAGAATTAAAAAATGGAGTCAACTCAGAATAAATTTTTTCCCTGCATTTTTAATTTCTGTATCCAATGCTGTTAATTTTTTTGACTATCTGGCCTATTAACTAATTGCTCAAAACTTGTTTTAAACTTTAAAAACCCTTGAAAAATTTAAAATGGATTATATTTACTTTTCTTGCCCTTCAAATGATTACATACAAAATTCATCGATTAGAAGAAATGGTTTTTTAGTACACATTTGACTTTTTCATAATTCTGTCATTGGTTGATATACTTATTTTATCAAACATGCCATTTTTGGTCTCAAAATGCATTAAGCACATGATCGCATTGTTCCTTCATTTCAGTAGATCAGGATATAACCAAATATTTTTGGTTAGTCAACCTATAAAACATTAAACAATGTACAAATGTGATTATTATCAAATGTTTTAGTGGACATAAACGAGATCATATTGGTTTAACTTGAAAAGAGATGTTTTTGAGTAAATATTGTGTTGAGCGCTTATTAATTACAAAAATCTTGTAGTTATGAGTCAAATGCAGGAGACAAATTCATTCAAAATGCAACCCACGCGGGTTATTTCATTTGCGGCTGAACATATGTTGTGCAATATTTAATTAAATATTTACTAAGCTAATTTGGCAAAAAAAAAAAAAAAAAAAAAAAAAAACATTCAAAACCATGTTGTTGAATCTATCTTTTTTCAGTCAAAGTGGATGTCCATCACAGTTCCGATGAGAGCACCAGCCTATCAGAGCTGAGCGCTGCTAGTCCTGAGCCGGGGCACGAGTACGAGGACCCCTACGCTCTGACCGACATTAGCCAAGGTGCAAATGACACTAACAAAACGGTGGAGACAACCGAACGGGCCTATCCTTCCACTTTGGATGACCTGGACTCTGCGCTGTCACAAGAATGTGCCAGCGACCCTCCATCTCCTACTTCTCCCCTTTCCAAGCCCAAACATCCAAGTGAAGAAGCTGGCACCCAAAATGCCGGCAGTTTTCTGCACTCGAACAGCAGGCCCACCACGCTGTCACTTTCTGATTCTGCAGCGGTCACTGCAGTAGCCGTTGTCCATGTTTCGGCTGAGGCGACATCTGTTGGTGGTAGTGCTTCCAGTGCCTCTCCGAAAGCTCCTGCACCACAAGCTCCACAGCGCAGCATGGTGAACGAGATCCGCATGAAGTTAGAAGAGTTGGACACGAATGGAGTCGGTAGTGCTGAAGCAACAGGTGTTAACATAATTGAGGCCAGTGATTCCAAAAAGGTGAATGATGGCGTAAAATTGCAAGATTCGAGGAGGAATTCCAACAGTTCGAATGCTGGAAGTTCAAGGAGAGGCTCAGATTCGTCCAACAAAATCCCGATTGCTGGAGTTAAGTCCTTCTCCACACTCGATTCGAAGCCGGTTCCTAAGTAAGTAATTTTTTAAGTTTTCTAATCATTGGGTAAGAGCACAGTGATACTTTTTAATTAAGAATGTTAATTACCGTACCACCAGCGCTAACCAGCGGGCTAACAGGTCCTCATTTAAAACGCATTAGGACATGTTAGCCCGCTGGTTGGAGCTGGTG
>JAQGBX010000571.1:0-33669 GCA_034698745.1 Megaphyllum sjaelandicum | reverse complement strand
AATCTGAAAAAATTTAGATCATCTAGTTATAATATATTGTTTCATTTTCCAAAGTTTCAAAAAGTTTGGATATGGGGTTCATAGTGCCGTCTTGAAAGGGTTAATTCGAGTTGTAGACGACGCCCATCACTACATACACCGAAAAAGCATTACATATAGTAAAAATGCATTCCCTGACTCGTTAAACAAGGACATTTTCTAGCACGTTTCCCGTTTTCAAAGATCCTAAAGTTTATTCTTCATTGGAAAAGTAGTCATTTACAATTCTTCCTAGATAACACTCCACCCTTGTTTCTCCGCTCGTGACCCCGGCACGGGGTTACAGACACGTGAAAGACGACTGGATTTGGGCCAAAGTTAACTTATTAAGGGGCAGGTTTTTGGTTCATATCCGCCCTTAAAAGTCACTCAAATTCACTGGGAGTTGATGGGGTTTGACCCTCTTAAAATAACTCCCTGCCGTCTTACTATAGAAAAAAAACACGATGGAAGCCATTTGTTCCGCTAATCTTTCGGCAAGAACGGATGGATTTGTTTACATTTTCTTGCGATATGTTTCAGCCGGTCAACATTCTCAGCGACATCGCACGGACACATTATTTATTGCAACGCTCGACTAATGAATGTCAATAAAGATTACGAAATAACATTTCATTCCATTCACTAAGATGAAAAATGTCAAAACAACGTCTACTGATTGCACGTCAACGACAAAACATCCAGAAGACAAGTTCTTCAGTCAATAACTGAAGGAAAATCTTGCCCATGTTTGCCCCATTTTAAAATATTTTATCTTGAACTATAACGATTTACCTTTGCATTTTTATGAGAGAAACGCGTAGCAAATTTTTAAAGCGCAATTATACTGTATTTCCGACTCTGGTTCTATTAATCTTTTCACTATTAGAAAAGATTTATTTGATGCAATAAAACAATCTAGATTAAAAAAATCACCAAGATGAGATTGATTTTCATTGGATTGCGGTTTTCAAGAAAATATAGCCAGAATGAAATAGAGCTGAACTCATTTCTACAGAAAAACCAAAATTGGTGAGAAAATCAACCGTACTAAAAGATCAATCTATTACTGACCATAACTGGTCTAAATTTTTTAGTGCATGACAATTACAATGATTGGGCTCCAAAATAATACTCAGTGGAAGTCACAAGATGTTTATAATTGTTTTATTAGTTACAAATAAGTAAAACTTCATAAACTTATTTCAGTTCACTCGTTCTCGAGCTGTAATACATTTTTACCTTCATATTAATTTTCACAATTATTTTCAACTTTTCGATGATCTATTACGGAGCTAACTCTTCCATGGAACCTCGCACTTCTCGATCATTTTCACTTTATGTGAGAATGATTTGAAAGAAACGTTCCAACAATTGTAAAATAATGAATGCCCACCCTTATGTCTGGAATTTTTGGGCGAAATGTTTACAAGCAGCTCATAAAATTGCCATTGATTTTTAAAAATATCAAAAAGCAATACATAAACAGGTATTAGATACAACTTCGACCTTGATGCGGTTTCTTTCCTTCATTGCAAACAACATTTGCACTTTAAATATTCAGTATACCGGTAATCCAATATATCGTTCATAAGCCTAATCTCTACAAATTCTTTTTCTCCGCCATTGGAAGTGGAAATGCTATAGGTAAAAATACGACGCATTTACATGGCGCTTCAAAAATCTAAAAACCCTTTTTGAATTTAAACACGGGCTTTTAGCCTACACTATAGGAAACATTCGATAAGCCAATGAAACTTAAGAGGATTTCAGTATTTGTAGAGTGGCTATATATGTATTTTTAATCAGAAAATGTTTTAAAAATGTTTTTTAATTCTGTTCTTTATAAGAACAACTTTAGGAGAATAACACCGTACAGTGTAATTGCTGTACAATTGCAATTCTACTGCAGTTAAAGTACAGTTATACTGTATGTACGTAATAGCAATTGCGAATTCATGAAACAAAAATGTGCAGTTTTATCAGTTTAACTGATATAGAACTACGGTAACATCGAAAAATTGCTGCAATAATTGTTATATTGCAGTTAATAAAGTCGGGTACCCACTACAGTATACATGTATCATCAACCCAAAACTAAAAACTTGAAACTTTTCTGGTTTGTATAAACGGAAAAAATGGCGTGTATAGCAAACTGCTTTTGCCAAACTAAAAACTAGAAAATCAAATTTGCAAACTAAGTTTGAAGTTCCCGTCGAGGGTCGGTGAGATGAAAGAGAAATAGCCAAACTTTTTGGCGGTGGCGCTGCTATCAACGCTTCGTATCTATTGTGCTTTGAAGAGGCTGCTGACTTATGTCAATATAGTTTGTTGCAGTACGCTCAGGTTTTGCAAAACTAGGCTAGTTTGTATTAATTTTTTTATAGAAACTAGTTCACGTTGAAAGTTTGGGGTTTGTGGTTTTTAGTTTTTAGTTCTGATTTGGTGGCTAGTGCGTACCCGACTTAACACTTCACAGGGTCAGGTAAACGAGTTATACTTTATGGAGGAAAAGAATAAAAGTTATAATGCTTTCTTAAAGGAAAAGTAAGTACAGGATTTGCTTCCTATTACCATAGCATCCGGAGTTGTACATCAATATCATCATGTACCCATGTCATCATATGCGAAGTGCTACACAATTTTTGTGTTTTCCAACAATTAGAGTGGACCTAGGTTCTTTCAGTAACCCTACATTCATAAAGTGCGGGGGTGCTTGTATGGACAAGCAACGTCCATACAACAACACGCAACAGGACAGAATAAAGAGACAAGAAGCACGGTCGTGGCCGATTTTTAGAGGACCGTCCCGGCATTGGCTCTATAAAACCGGTGCGTAAGGGCATTAAAAGTGCAGTAATGTCAAATGTGTAGGTCTCGTAGTATCACCGAGAAGAAGGTGATCGATTTTGGGAGCGACCCTCGCCTTTCGGACCTCTGAATGAATCTCTTCCAAGGACACCGAATTCAGAAGTAACTCAAGTAGTTAGGTTCGAATAGCGGACCCTTCGTCATCGTGACAACGTACGGTTCCAACACCCATTGTCGATTCCACTAATGTTGTACGATGGAGGGGTATCGGTCTTACCTCAACAACGGTGAGTGGAGTCCCTCTTCCGCCGGCCAGACGAAACCCCCAAGTTAGCCTCTTCTCTTCGTTCCCTCCCTTCAACACCACGACGTGAAATCCACGGCTCATGACGAAAAGACACGTTATTTCAACGAAGGCACATCATCCATTTTTCCGAGGCAAAAGTTGACCGAAAATTATCCGAGGTGCCAGGGAGGAGCGGCTCGAGTGGCCGCACTGCTTTGGCCGGAGCAGGAACACCACCACACTCCCCGCTGGATTCCTCGACATCTAGGTGGCGCGAGTTTAAAACCTCTCCGAGAGGAATAAAAAAAAAAGGAGGAGAGAGTGGGTGCGTTGAGACAATAGCAATATTCCCAACATGAGAAAAAAAAAATGCAAGGTCAATTAAACCCGAGCAACGCTGCCGCTATTAAAATTAGCTTCTCACGTCAGAACACCGTAAATTATTCCGTAAGAATTGAAACAAAGTGTACCGACCCCTGAAATACACTGTAATTCGCCCGGCGAAATTTGCACCGTTCTGGGACGCGTTCCGGAATACAAATTTGCGACTTTTCAGCAGTTTTTGAAGTGCGAATTCAACTTTTAACACGAGGAAGAAATACACTAGATGCTGAAATGAAATGTCTTAGCTTCGAATTTTTGGGATGCAATAACCTTTGAAAATATTTTCGTTTTCACTGCGTGCGAAGATAAATTCAAGATTTATTATCCAACTTATTGTAATATATGACTCATTTACTTTCGATTCGACCTTGTATGTTTATAAAACTTAGAATTCTTCAGTGAATTAAAAACAACGACGATACATTTGGCAAGAATCCGTTCCGTTACTTTTTCCATCGTTTTCGAAATAAAGCGTCAGGTGGAGGGTCGATCGGTGGCGGGTGCGGATTATTATTACAGACGTGCTTTCGGAGTTTTCGAGTTGTCTTCAGAAATGAAAATTACCGAAATTAATATCGTTTCAACATTAAAAGTGTTGTAACCAACGATTTCCATTGCTCCGAGTGCATGAAAGGAATTTTAATTGCCAATTAAGACCAAGCCTGGTATAAATTTAAAAAAAGATAATCGTAGCATCCGCAGCACATGCGCATTACAATATTATTCGAGTGAAAGCAAAGTATTTTATTCCATAAAAATAAAATTAAACGATAGAATAATTGCGTTCATTTATCCATGCTTTAATTTCCGCCCACGCGTGACATTTACGAGCTATTGTGTCCACGGATTGTGACAAGTTCTCCAAAATCATTTCATTTTAATGGTGAACGCCGTTAGGAATGTTTCAAGTTTTGAGATGGAAACAAGATTTGCAAACGTGATTCAGTGTACGAGTATTACGCGGAGTATACAATTAAGATTTTTTAAATTTTCTTGCATTTGTGAGTGAATCATTAGGTGCAAAGTTGAGAATTAAGAATGGGCCAGAAAAACAAATTCGGCTTTTCTAGGCTGTAAAACAGAATCAGGCGTGCGTTTGGAATAAATTATTGGTTGAATTTGGTTTGGTGCGGAATTCGACGTCACTTTATACTGGAAAATAAACGCAAAGAATGACTTAACGACGGTGAAGAGGCTCCAGCCCAAAATTGCTCCAATAATTCCTCCAATGTTACCTATAACCAATTAAAAATGAAAAATAGGCAAATTATTGAAAGCATGTTGGTCAAAATTACTGTAATTAGAATGCATAATTTACCACGCTTATAGGAATTTACAAGTACAGTAGATTTAGGGTCATAATTAAAGTACATAATTATATGCATAAAACCCTTCTTTTAGGGGATGCATGCACCGACTATATTTTGTTCGTTTAAACGTTAAAGGGGGAGGGGGTTATCAATCTACAAATGGCAGAAAATGAAAACTTATTAAGTTACGAATATTTATAAAATTTTAGTGGGTGCATGTACTCAACCATTCAGGAGATTTATAACGCGAAATAGTCGCGAAATTAACCTCCTGAACTCATTAAACTCTGCATGACCGATACGTTTTCTCAGAACTGTCACATGATTGCTAAAACCAGATTAATTAATGGAAATAACAGGGTAATGATGCCGCCGATTGCTGCTCATAAATGTCACTATACAATTATGGATAACTTCCTATTTTCCTTACTGCATAAGTGCGGTATATTACTTAAGACTTCTCTTCGATACGTCATAACTCTGGAGTTTCCAAAGAAAACGTTAACAATGACCATGTTGTACCTATTTTTAAACGACACGAAAACTAATGCTTTTAAATAGTTATATTTATTTGGGACGAAGGCCCTTTTTTATAATGCTGTAATTTCTGTAATACTTTTTTTTTTCGAATTAAATTAACCTACCTCGAATATTCTTCAGTCTGATTAAATCTTTCAGCAACACTTTTGGCATCCACCAAGGCAGTGCTCACAGTAAAAGTGTACGAATGATAATTGCATCGGTTTTTACAGTCACATTTTTCCCAGTGGGTGATGTATGTATCGGTGTCATTTTGTCGCATGCTGTCTGCATTAATAAACACGAATGAGATGGAAATTTCAAGTTTTCAAATTTGCCCAATCACAATAATCACAACTTACTCGATACGTTCATGTAACACTGGGTTTCAACATCATCGATGCACACTTTTTCACCCTGCAAACCTTTATTTCAAGCAGGGAACGATGTTAGTTCCAAGGAAATGTCACGATTTAAAAAAAACAAATATGAGCAACTCACCTGGCGCCGTCCAATGACGGCAACCACATTCCGCCAAAGTCCTGTTTATAACACATTCCACTTTACAAGCAGTTGAGCTATACCGATTGAAATACGCCAATGGTTTTTCCCCTTCTTCGTAGCAGTTTTTGCGCATTCTCGCAAACGGATGATCGAAAACCGATTGAGTAGTATGTATCTGCGCAAGTATACAATTTCATCCAATAAAATTTCATTATAATTCATTTAATATTGAAAGGAAACATCGTTATTAAAAAGGTTACGGTAATTAAAAAAAGAAATTCCCTGAAAATCACAGGAAGAAATTATGGATGAAATAGGTGCAATTTACAAAATTGGTTAATAAATCGCTCTAATAGTCCATATATGGAATATATTTTTCGAGAATAACCTTAGGCATCAATTTCATTATTTTCATTAATATATACTGTATATGGGTAACAAAAGGAAATAACTATATATTACACGACTTTCTGTCCATTTTAATTTCAAAAGAAAATTTTAAAATAAAGTGATTAATCCATGCAACGGGTAGTTACGGATTGATAATTTAAACACGTGTGGAAAACCCAATTTCAATACCTTATTGGTATTATTGGTATAAAAAAACGAACATATTTGATTCTATATGCATGTTAATCCGAATGAAAATGGGAATGAATCCGAGGTTAACCCTTTAACTTCCGATAGGGCACCCTTTTTAACTGCAAATGCACAGTAAATTCGAGTATTGGACGCAATTCCCATTCCAATGTTATTTTCAAATCAGTCAAAGATGTGCTGAGGAAGCGCCTGTACTGTAAAAGTCACAAGGGGCTCCTAATGGGCCTTTTAGAAAGTGGCTACCAGCATATTACCGATCAATATAAACCAATCATTCTGGCTTTATAAGGGACCTGCGATAGTGCTAGAGATGACCACCCGTACGCTCGACCAGTCAACAGAGGTAAGTAACAACTCAAAATATACAACTTATGTTTAGGGAAATTGCGCAGTTGGTTGAAAATGATGAACAATTTACCTCGGATATAGGCGCTCGTTCCCTCGACACAAACTAGGGGGTGCCGAGGGTCTGCCCATAAAATTGACGGTTGCTAGCTAATTTGAGTTCCCGGGACCGCTAATGATGCGAAGGGCTCCTCGTAAGTGCCTGCAGGCCCTATCCACTCTCTCATCCGACCATTGTGCTCCGCCCAAGCAATAATACGGAAGCTTTGCCAATTGGTACATGTACTCACTTTGCTCATCTCAATTAAAATGTTGTTCTCCAATCCAGGGGTTACATGCACCGATTTAGAAGTCATCACTGGGAATTCCTCAGGAGGATGCACGAGAACCTTTTTGGAAACAAAATGACATTTTAATAACAATAATATGACTGCTGTTTGTTCAAATGCTTTGGAACTTGCAAATGGCGACCATAATTTTGGTTTACAGTTGTTAGTCAGTTAAAAAAATAAATAATTTTCTGTAAGGCAGAAACATTTGAATTGTCGCTTTGCATTTTTTCCGGATATAATGCACATGTACATCTGCAGACATCATTCCTGCTACATGTAGGCCTATCTTCGAAAGGGATCGAGTTTGTTCACTGTTGGAGGTTTAGGAATTATTACCTAGTTTCGAGTTTTTTTGGCGTTCCCAACGCCTGTAATAGTTATAATATCATTCGTGACATTTCCCGGTTTTTTAAACAAACATGTTTGAAAGTTGTTTTTAAAAAAAAGAAAGAAAAAAAATACGGAAAATGTTATAAAAAGAAAAAAAATCCGGAATCATGGGACAAATTTTCTTATTTTAAAACATATTCATATATATACTGTAGCATGTTCTAATTTCATATTCCAAAATAATAAAAAATGTTCTTGCTTATTTTGCATACAGTACAAGCACAGTATAAGCTTCGTATACTGTGGTACAAGTATCTTTCGAATGTTTCGAAAAAATGTTGACATCGTCCCAAGCTTAAAAATACTTGGACATGTGCTCACTTCCTACAGTATGTGTAATGCTAAAACATGAAAGTGATAGATATTTGGCAGATATACATGCACATGTAAAAGGGAAAGCTAATTAAGGTTCTCTGGGAAGAATTCGTCATTTACCATGAATCCCAAGCATTCCCGTTTATTGTTGATTAATTTTAAGTGCTCCACATCTCCATTTTCTTTTTTTAAGATATCCAATATGACGGAGACGCCATTATTGACGCCAAGACCGGCCACATGGCGCATTGTCCAATCATCGCTCTCATGGGTAAAATTTTCTCCCAAATACCCTCTGGCTGCTGCGTATTTCTCTGGATATTGGTAATTAAATGTGTAGCAAAACGTCTCCCAATCAGTCAAAACCATTCGAAATAACTGGGAGCATTGGAAAGTTCGGGATTTCCACGAGCAATGAGGCATGGCCCTGTTTCGACGAGACAAAATTTGCTGGATTTTTTGCGAAATATCTTCACCCTGCACAAAATAGGACCAAATAATCTTAATTAATATAAGATTAATCAACTAAAATAAAATAAGAAATCAATTAAAAAGGAATTTTAAATTTATTATGTGCATCAAAATTGTGAGAGAATTTTTGCTAGTTTCATATTTTCAGAAAATATACTATATTTTAAATCACAAAGAATGGTGTACACAAATACAATTTACAAATTAACCGTTGCAATTCTATTAAATTAGGATTTTGGAATTACTTGAATTCCACGAGCTAGCCATTTTCTGATGTTACATATGGTCACTGCGGGAAAGTATTCTCCCATTGAACCTCCATCCACAGGTTCTACGGATACCACAATGGGTGATTCAATGTAACTGTTGGCAAGTTGATAACAAACAAAGCCTGATAAGACGAAGACCACAATGTACATAACAAACCAAATACTCCTGCAATAAAAAAATTACGCTGAACTAACACAAAATAAATGAAGAATAATCCTTATATGATAATTTAAAAGTGATATTACCTTTCAATTCGGCCATATTTATCGTCCAAAAATGGAGCAAAGTCTCCTAGGTTGAGTTTCTTGCAAGGTGTCGAAATGTTCCTTCGCTGAAATTTCCCGAATATTTTCTTGGAGATACGAGCAAATTCTCTCGTTTGCCAGAGCATGTTGATTAGGATTATACCTCGAATAAGTTATGAAGGAAGTATTTAAAATATGAAATTTATCACGTCGGAAACCGATAACTGCCAAAAACAGATCGAAATATATTAAATATGCATGGCAACATTAATTCTAATTGAAATTAAACATTCATAAGATTTTACTTTAAACATTTAACCACTGGGATTCTTAAATAAACATTGTGCACTTGACTTAATTTAAGAAGGCCAATTTATTGAATGGAACCCTAAATACTGGAATTGTGTTTAATGATTTACGCAAAATATCAACAAAATTGATTAGGTACTTTTTATAAAATCTAGGGTCACAGTGAATTTTTTTAAGAATGAAACAAAGGATTGTTATTGTATAAAGCAAGTAACAATTTACATAAATTAAAAACCCTAAATGCACATAAGCGTTGAATTGAAAACAAGGAAAAAATGTGGCCAAACTTAAAACCCTACTTAGTTAACTATTATTTCAAATAAGAAACAATTTAGGTGAAATGGAAAAATAAAAATTACAATCATTAAGCATCACTCGGTGAAAAAATGAAGCCCCTATTTTCAACGAACGGACAATGTGAGATCTGATAACAGTGTGTTACTAATCATCGGAAAGAGACAAGTGTCTGCTGGATTATTACGTGAAACAATTCTGAAACAATTATCATATAATATCCAAAATCTAAATGCAAACGTTCTGCACAACATTAGAGTTGGTAAAACTTTTAATTTGTGCAATTACTGATTACAAGAACGTAACTATTCATTACTTTCAAAGTGTACACCACAAAGAAATGAAAGCTGGGCTATCTGTTCCACACAATAATTGCATAATCAGTTCGCCAAACTATGCACAATGTAAATTACATGTAATAGTAATGGATGCTTATTCGGAATCTTCAAAAATGAATATCAGACGAAAACAAAATGGTTTTAAGATGGCTAATGGGCAGATTTTATACGATTTTTATATAAAAAAAAACGTTAACAATGATTATTAAAAGCAACAAAAAAAGATGAACTATGGAAGCAACAAATGCATTGACAGCATATAATTTGATCGGATATTTTATAACCTTTTTAAAAGCGCCACTATTACGCTCAATTGTAGATGTACCACAGTGGAATTTCTGCTGTTTCACAACATTGCCAGCAGATCCATTAAGTGAAAAATTATTAGTCCTATGACGTCACAGATGAAGATAACTTTTCAGAAAACGGATCAAGTTCAACCAATGAAATCGTAAAACATAAATGAGTCAATGTGGAACATCTATACCGGAAGGACAGAACAAATAAACGCGTGGCATCTCCAGTTAACTTAATTTTGCAAATGTACAAAACGAGGATTGGCATTATTTTCTAACGAAGCACATTATGTGATGCAGATGGCAATTTATATATGAAAGTAGAAATATGTGCAGCAAAGGCTGAAAAAATGACGAGTTAACAGTACGAATACAGAAACAACAGATCCTAATTTTTCTTCCAATCGTCATTATGAGTTGACAGGAATATCTCACAATACCACCGAACCGTAAACCCCGATCCAACCCACAATACCACCGCTTTGCCCGCCATTCAGGTTTTTATTATTATTATCGTTATTATTATTATTATTATTATTATAATGAACTGCATAGGATCGTCGGCAAATTCCTCTAATATAATTCCGAATCAAAAGAAGTACACGTAGTAGAGCTTAAGTAGAAAGCGAATCAAAATCAGGTGGAGGGTAGACGCATACATGCTACATTCATACGCCCGCTCGCAATGAACATTTAGTCAATTAGAAGCATAATCAGATCGCGATCCAGCCGAGTTCAGTACGCGCAACCACCCTGATCCAACCACGCATACATTCATGGTGCAAAATACCATCTAATAAATCTTTATAAAACCCTTAAAAATTCTGTTTTGTAAACACGCACTCAGGCACACACAATATATAAAATACATAACACCCTCACGAGGGGCGTCAGAATTTGGCTACTACAACGGGCAGCGAGTACAATATGTACGGAAATGCCCAAAGGTTTCAATCGTGTACTCTGAAAACCTTAATGATAAAATTCCACTGGGAAAAGGCACATTTTATCGCTATACGGATGATTCGAGACATCCCACGTCAATGATTTCCTGAACCCCAACTAGCGATGTTTATTATGTGGCTCGCGATGGATTTATAAGAATACGAAGAGTCTATGAGACTCAAAATAAAAGTCAGCCACAAATTATCCTCCCATTTTCAAAATAGCAGAGTATTATGTCAAAAGAGAGACGACAATCTGAACACCTCGAGCTGCATGATGGCACTGGCAATTGCCTCCTCTAGTTGGAGACGAATGGGCTAGCCCATCGGGACGCTGAAGGGTGAAGAGCTGGACCCTGGCTAGTTTTCACGAAAAGCAAACTTTCCCAGTTAACAGGCGCAATCCTCACACTTCAACTCCTAGCTCGCGATCAACGATGTATTCAAACCTTTTCTGATTGGCCGTGCTGCTATTAACCTCTAATACCGGACCGGCGCTTCTAACAGTGTGATCTTCATCACCACTCGTCATACTCTGCTCCTTTTCGGTAGAGTTTTCCAATGAAAGATTGATCTGCTCTGCTTTTAATGTGGAGTTTTCTTCGTCCTCCATATCCACTGGAAATGCTGGCACGTTCATCTTGACACGGGTGAAAAATGCCATTTTTTCCCTAGAATATAAAATCGTTTTTTTTCAATTAAAGATAAGTAGAAAAATAAACGAACAATTCTGATTTCTGCCAACATTTCTACAATTGTTATACAGATTGCCAATTCATATCGGAGAAACATACTTAGCTAAATTGGTAGAATTCATAACTGAGTAATTACAAATGCATTGATGCTACCATATATAATATTTTAAATTATAATTCTTAGTTTCCCAGTTTCAGAAATAATTCAAAAACCATGCACTGACAAAATCGTACCAATTTTGGTAGCTAACATGTACTTTTAAAACAAATTAAGCTGCTATAAAAAAAACTTTTCTAAATTTAAGGATTTTTTGGATGCATCATTGTTTTGTTGGAAGTGATTACTAGAAATTTATCATGATGTAAGGAAATCTTAAAAAATCAGCATTTTTTAGGGTCAAATAAAATAATTAATTTGGTCGAATTTGGATGATTCGATGATGGGAATCAATGCAAATTATACTTCGACATTTAATTTTTTAATTGCATGTGACAACATGACAACTTCTTCTCTATGAACCTTGTCATACCTGAACGTGTTTATGTCAGGTTGCTGTTTCCGGCTTTTTCGAAGCTTGTAGATTTCCCTAGAGGTTTTCTTTAGACGTTTTTCTACTTTTCTATCATCGCTGCCTTGCTTAACCGGCTGAAAAAAGAGATGGAATTTAGCACACTTGTGGCATGAGAAACAAGTAAATTTGAAGGAAGAAGCAGTTGTACCTCCTTAGCTGCTGATGCCAACAATTGCTGAAGCTGCTCATTCTCACTTATCCAGTGTGGCAATTCAGTTTCACCTGATTAGTAAAAATACAAACATGGTCATACAGAAATATACATCATATACATCTCCCTCGTTAACATGATTTTCTTTTACCTTTCTGAATGACATCCTCATAATGACGTTTAATTTCCCGCAACCGTAAGAGGTCATCTTTTAATTGTGAAAGTTTAGTTTTTTGAGCTCGAAGATCCAATTCCAGATCAATGGATGTTCTCACAGGCTTGCCACTTTTTCTAGCGCTACAACTGGAACTCTTGTTAACAGTTGGCGGCTAGATATCAAATGTCATTAAATTAATAATTTAAACACATTTCAAGAACAATTTTATGTAAAAATCATACTAACATTTTTCCAACGCAAACTTCGCCTTTCAATTGAATTTCGCTGAAAAGGCCCACGCCGATAAAGTGGCATAGAACTATCGCTGTCACTGCGGTTCAGCTGAAATAATCAGAGTTAACAAATTAGGAAGGGTAATCGATCATATTTCAAAGAAAGTTATAGCAACTTTTTTATTAATGCAAAGAAATCTTCCTTAGGATTTAATTGGATTTCAACCCTCGTAAGACAATTTAATCAGATAAAAATATGTACGTATAGAAAAGTTTTGATTAGTTTGAAAACGCTAAAATTCACTTCCAGCAGTTATTTCTAAATAAAGTCCCTATTAACTGCAACATTTCTGATAATCGCCAAAGTTGCTAATACATAATTCAGGCAAAGTCGCTCGAGTAATACGTATTTCAACGAAGCAAGCATTACATACCCTGCAAATATACTGAATCTTTGAGACCACTTCACTCGGTGAGAATGTCTGAGAGCGCTTAATTACAGGAGCACGAACCACTTCGCCAGTTTTCTTCTTTGGTCCTTTCTCAGGGATAAACACACATTCAGTGTTCGTTTCTTTGTCACAAGTCTGAATTGCTAAGTCCAAGGCCTCAGTTGCAAGTATTGTCTTATCAAGCAGATCACAGAAGTCTTCAGCTCGACCAGTTTCATAAATTTCTTCCTCATCGCTGTCGTCATCATCATCATCGTCATCATCTTCAGAGTCTACATCACCAGGAACCCCATGTTTTGAACCCGCCTCATAGGGATCAGGAGCTTAAGATTAATTAAAAGAAATGCATTATTACGTGAATATGCAAACAGTAAATCCAAAAAGTTGCTGCTCATACCTTGATTTCTCGTTAAAGTAGAAGCCTGTGACGATATGATAGTCGACTCATCACTACTTTCCTCAGCTCTCGGATGGGAACCAGATTGGTATAGACTGTTTTTTTTATAAATATAAGTTATTACTGGCATTAAAAGAAAGCAACAACACTTACAATAGTAAGGAAATTTAAGAATATATGAGATAGGAACATGTTTACATTTTAAACAAAAGTGATAAAAAACAGAAATACAAGTCTGACCAAGTGAACTTGGTGTATATCTACACAAAATAACAAGGAAAAGCAAATTCAAAAATTGGAATGAAGCGGCTTACCCAATATCCACCATTGCTTTCATGCTTGCCACGACATCAGAATCCAAAGTAGTAATACTTTGTAATTGCTACAGTGAAATTGAAAATTGATGAACTGAACCGTGTTCAAAATTTGAAACTATTTGCAGAGCCACTACCAAGAGTAGGCTAATTACCTTAATAGTATCTAGTTGAGGTGGTTGAACAGAAAGGGGCGAATGATTTCCACTATCTGGCTGCATAAAATGAAAGCTTAAAATGTTGTACCATTTGCAAGAAACAGTTTCAGATTTGAAGTCTGCTAGGCTAACTTGAGCACAACCCTAAAGACAGCAAAATGCAATAGAAAATTAAAAAACTAGCAATTATAAAAGAACTGAAATACAGTGGCCAAGCCCATTATTAAAATACAGACTGACCACACATTCTTCAACTTTTTCATCCAATGATGACCACACGTTAACTTGCAGAGTTTTTGTATAGAGTTTCGAAATGGCAATTGGAATTCTAAACGTCTCACCAAAAGTGGGACGGTTGCAATTATGAACAAAGGCGGTGCAACAGGTCATCACATTTGGTGAAGTGTAAGGCAGGAGGGCTGCTTTGATACACCTGAAATAATTGTTATAAATTAAAATTTGGTGAAATGAAAAGATTTACATCATCTCCTTACACAGACCACCATATGATACAACATCAAGTGATTGTTCAACCTGCTATAAAGGCTTAATATTATCCTTTGACTTACACTTTGCAATCATCAGTAATAGATAAGGAACACAAGTTGCGTGCACGTTCTATCCCAACGTGTAATAAACCATCTACTGAAGCATATCTAAAAAAAGAACAATAAGATTTTAAAGTTTAAAAAATTCCAATTTTTAACAACAATCTGCAGTATTAAAAAAGTACATTTTACATGGAAACACTGTACAAACTAATTTTGAATATTATCGTTAGTAAAAGTAAATGACAATTTGCAACAGCAAAGAGTAAATGAATAAAGTTAACTGATCCCACATCTACAAAACCAAATGCACCGTAAATTTGATAGCTAATGTATTGTTCCAGCGTGAAGTAAATTGATAAATTAACATTGATAATTACTATCAAATACTCGTACCTTAATTTAATTTGCACTTGTGCAGTTTCAAGATTAAATTCACTTATGGGTAGATCGACATCTCTACGATTGCACGCTTCAAACACTCCACTATCCCCAGCTACTGATTCGTCACTCACAGCAGCAGAGACACTCCTGGTATTGGTTCCTGAAAGGCTTACAGCCTTCAGTTCATCCGGGACAGATTCAGAAATTGGACTCAACGGTGGGTTGCTGGTGACATCACTGTTTGAATCGTAAACTGACCTCGGCCTTCCAGGACCGGAGGCACCTTGGTTACTAGCTTCCATCATATCAGGAAGGTGAATATTAGGTGGCACGGGCCGCCCCACGTACAACATGTGGTTTCTAAATGCTGGATTGACAGCAATTGAGTTCACCATTGAGGGAATCAGCCTTACATCAGCTGTAGAATCATCTGGGCTCACTGGAACTGATGAAGAGGACATGGGATACGATGGAGGAAAGTGCAGCTCACCAAGCACTCTACGTTGCCTTTCAACTGAGCTCAAGTAGGCTTGTTCGTATGAAGGGGGCGGCCCAAAATCATACGGTGACACGGGAGGTGAAACAGAAGACAGGGATGATCTTGGCGATAAAGATGGCATTGAATGTGCTGAGTGAGAGGTAGTGACAGCTCCAGGCACAGCATTTACCTGACAGGGTCTCGATTTATCAGTCATTTCTGAGCCGGAATCCAAGCTGTGAGTGCTACCCTGCAGAAGTTGTTCGACGCGTTTGTGAAGATCTTGCACGTTAAAAGTCTCCTGTGCACACTGCGGTAATCCGTAGATATCTGTGAAGCTTAATGAGCTCAGAGAACCTTTACTGCTTGTTGTGCTCAAGCTTCCCAAGCTAGAGCTGGATGACATCGAGAGAGTACTTGCAGAAAGACTAATTTGGGAAAAAAACATTTCTCATTTAAGCATAATTTCAAAGGACCTCCTTCACAAAACATACAATTTCTTTAACTTACGTTTTTAATTGTGACTCTAAATATGTAGTCAATCTCATTGCATCTGTGAGCTGCTGTAACAATAGTTGTTTCTGTTCATGAATCCTCAACCTAATGAAAAAAATAATAAGTTGCTTGTAAAAATACAGCTAAAAAGATGACTATAAATACAGGAAGCCATTCAGGCAAATGCCAAAAATATGCAAATAATTTAAAGACTATTATGATTATTCATAGGAAAGAATTACACTAAATTAAAAATAAATAAATAAACAAAACAGAAATGTCAAGTTGATAGCATTATGGAAATTGCACTGACTAGCAAACAACACAAAAATACACAAAGTTCACAAAATAATGAAAACACTTAAATGAATGGTGCATGCTTACCTATTGGCAATCACACGGTTGGACATCTCTCTAGCACTATTCAAATCTTGCTCTAACATTCCAATCTTTGCATGAATTGAGACCATATCATTTTGGGTGCGACTTTTCGGATTAATGCTACGAAACTCACGCAGCAGCTGCTCCTTCTCTTGGATCAATAAGAGCCTAGGCAAGCAATACACAGAGGCACACGTGCAGGTATTTCAAAATGCATTCAAACAAATAACAACACTAAAGCAGTTCACATTGGCAGAATTACAAGTATCTTATTTGCAATGCATGATAGTCATCCCCACGAAAACTGAAACAATGGCAGCTCTTATTTTTAAGGAGGTGGCACAAAGGCTCATGCACAAGCCAATAGTTTTGGAAACATGCCAAATGTTCCACATTTTCATGAATATATAAAAGACATCTTAATTCTATCGCAATTTAGTAGTACTACCCATCTTTTTCACACTTTTATAGATTAGACTGTAAAGGATTCCCCACCCTCTTCAAAACTAAGCAGCAAAGATTCATCGTAATGCAATACGTAAAACTGCATGCTCATTAATTAGGGTAGCTTAATGTGACTGATAAATACCTGTCCTTGTCAGACTCAGTTTGTCCTGGAATTACTCGATCTTCTAAATCAGCTAACTGCTGCTGAATCTCTTGAACTCTTTTTCTGGCCTCGTCATAAAGCAGCCTCATACGTGCCATCTCGGCCAAACGGGCACCAATTGGAGCCAACTGAATGAAAGCAAAACAACTGAATAAACATCATTTTGCAACTACATTCACATTTTGCTACATGAATAATTAATTGGCAAATTGAAATGTTTAGGCCTATCCATGACACATTTTCTCAAAATTATCATATAGAATGTCATTATCTCTAATTCATAAACAGTACCATAGGCAACAAAAACGGTCTGAATTTTTTTTTAAACAATACCAAAAAGTTAATAATTTTAGATTTTTTAAATTAGATGCACAAACCTCGCCAGAAAGGTCAGTTTGGGATGCTTGACTAAGGCGCTCCATCGGTATGCTGAGTGTGGAAACATCGGGAGAAGACCCACTCGACTGTAGTCGAGTTAAGTCATCTTTTAGTCTAGCAAGTGACTGCATCAGCTCAGCTTTTTCCCTTTCACCAGATGAAAGCGATTTCTGAATATTTCGCAGCTCATCCATAATGGCCTGTGCCTCTGAGAGGTCGTAAACACCACCTTGTACAGAAAGCTTCCGGTCCACACTGTCAAAAGGTGCTCATCAGTTAACTAAACATTTGTTCAAAAAAAGATGTCCAGCAAAATATGATAAAGCTTGCTTACGCTGCCAGATTCTCCACTCCTTGTTCCGTATATTTCACTTCCGTTCTTATTTGTAGAAGTTCTGTTTTGAGTATCTCAACTCGATTTCTAGCTAAGGCTACGTCTGCTCGGAGCAAATCTGGATCATATTTAGTGCTAGCGCTACTGGAACTAGAGCACACTGGAAAGAAAATTTACAAGAAAAAATTCAAGCAAAATACATTATTTCAGGAATTCGGTTAACTTGAACTGAACCATCAATAATAAGAACATACAACTCGTTTGGGATGATGAGTTTAAATTGGCCAGAGCATTGTTTAAGTGGTTAAATTCCTCCTGAGCAAGTGACAGCCTCTGCTGTTTTATGTCATAAATCTCTCTTTTTGCCTATTGAACAACAAAAAACAAGAAATAATTAGGTTAAAAAACAGCACTATCTGGCTCCCTACTTCTTAACTATTCTACAGTAGATTGTTAACAGCGAGAAAAAATGCAATGCTTATTAAATGAAAGCAATATTTACTGCCAAGTCTTCCTGAGCTGTAATGAGATATTCTTTGAGCATTGACTCTTGCAATTGCCTCCATTGCTGCCGAGGATCTTCAATTTGATTTGTTTCTAAAATTGTTTAAAGTATAATTCCGATTGGCACAAATTTCATAATATGGGACCAATTAAGTCTGAAAACATAATTTGACAGTTGCTTACGATTAATATGGTCAATAAAGTATAGCCCTATTTGTGAATCGCACGCCTCCTCCCAACCTAATGGCAGTTCATCGCCAGAACAATCTGCAAACGTTTTAGGTTTGGTGTACCTAGAAATAAATATTTCATTACAAATAATGTTTGTATGATCCATCCAATGAGTAACAGTTTTAAAACTTAACGAATGGTAGGAACAATTATTCTTGCTTAAAATAACCAATTAGGAAGCACAATTTGGAGTTATGTGTGATCATTAGAAAAAAGACAATGAATATTCTTTACATTAAGCTAGACAATTTTTTTCTTTTCACAAAATGTTTGCATAACATAATTACTTGAAGAAACCATGAAAAAAGCTATTTTATACAGGTACTAAATTTTTACTAACAAAGATACTTCCATACATTCAGAAGTTTGTTTTTTGTATTAAATGCCTTATCACCATAAATAAACCAGACATTCGCTGCATCTATCAACAGACGTGCATTGCGTACATTTGGAATGCGAGTCTCTTTCAACTTGACTTAAAACACTTTCGATGATGGATTGCTGATAAGCAGCCTACTTTTCAACAAAATTCTTCATGGCTTAATTTGAACCCTAATGTAAACTGTCAAACATTTTTTTCCTGGTATTGACCTAATTTGGCCATAGCGTGTACATGACGTACAGTATGCTACAGTATACGGTAGGCTAACCGTCAATTCATGAGGTAATCAATTTATTTCCAAGAAATCCCAGCTGAAAGAATTATTCTACAAAGCGATTACGCTGAACAAATATGCAAAAGGGCCAAACCTAACAAAGACGAACAACATCCTATTATTTGCAATGGGGTATTAATTTCTAACTTTATAATAACTCGGTAAATATCGAAGGATACAATATAACGTCTTAATCTCGAAGTATCGATTCGCTTAACTTTACATTTATCTCAAAACATCCTCGCAATTCACTGGTAATGGCGCAATGCAGGCAGATTTGTGTCAACCTGATTATTTTGTAACAACATGCCTATTCCATTTACATGTAAGTCTCATTATAGTAAATTTGCATGCTAGTCAGTGCAAGTGATGAACAATTTTTGTCGACACTTGTCTGCAAATCAAGTTTGACAAGCCCATAATCAACCTTAGGGAATCTGTAGCTATGCTCTTAAACATTTTTTTAGTCTTGGGCAGGTCGACTCGACGGCATTGAATTTGCCCTAACACCATATCGAAATAAAACATGTTTGACGTGTGATTGGACCAAGCTCATTATACAATGGGATCAAACATCCCATATCCGGCATAATAGGCCAAATTATCGCACAGGCAACTGAAATTCCTAATGTTTGCTCTCGGTGACTCGGGGTCAAATGCTTTATATTAGTAAGTGATTCATGTCCAGGTTTGGACAGTGTACAAATCTGTACAGTTTGCAAAAAATTGAAAATCGAAATGACATGTTAATAAATATCAATTGATTTGAGTGACGCCAACAATTAATGTAGGCCCATGGCAAACAATTAAAGGTCTACCGATACCGGTCCTCGCGAAATTGATAAACCACTTTAATATCTTGATTTCAAAGCTAGAGCACAAATATTTTAACCCCGCGCATGCAGAGTAAAAAAATGCGCAGGAGGTGGAATGGGGGATGCTCCCCGCACCCCGGCATTTCAAGCCATGACAGAGCTATAGAGCTATGAACTGCGGTAACTCGCGATTAAATTCCATGTATTTTGGGCACATTTATTACGTCTCTATACATCGTTGACTGCGAACGCCGAGTATCGCTCACAATTACTCGGTCGCTAATCCTCTATTACACGCATTAGGCTTAACCACTTCATTGGATTAGCGCAGGCCATCAACATACGAGAGTCGGGACAAAAAATTGCTGAATAAAAGTTATTTAATAAATCGTTAGCGTTGGGATCGAAATAGTATCGTGAAGAAATTGGCGAAAAGTTGCGTGCGTTGGTATTTGCGATCATTTTAAGAGCCATCTGTTAGCACGACGCAGCGCAACAGGGACGTGGCCGAGAAAATATTTGAGGCATTTCCAAGATTAGGCCGAGGGGCTAGCATTCCTAGCCGTTCTCCTTACCTGTCTCGGGGGTCAATCCACGTAGTTTTCTTGTTGTTATGGTCGATAAAGTAAACTTTTCCATCGAAATCTCTACCAACATCCCAGCCAGGGGGCAATGGTATCTCTCCGTTTCGTCTTCTTGGCATATTTCCGGCACATAAGTTAAGATTTCATTAAATTCCAAAAAGTAATCCAAACTACATGTTACCCCCATCCTCCATGTTGAATAACTTTAACCGAGTTATTCGATATCGATGCTCCGCGGCCATATCGATAATCACCTTTTTCGCTAAACGTACGCGCTTCGTCCAGCGCCTCTCCTAAATGGCTCCCGTTTTGGCGGCTTATTTGAATTTCTGGCTGTGTTTTGAATTTTATTTCCTAAAGCCACTTCGTACACGAAGTTCAAAAAGTTCTGTTTTTCAGAATGTGAATTACGAGAATGAAATGTTTTAATTTGTAAATTATAAAAACATAAATGAAGTCGAATTACTTTCAGTTTGAAACTTTCCTTTTTAAAAGCCATGGTTAGTAAAATGCTCAGAAATATGCTCTTGACTTTTCGGCCAAGTTTGCAGATACAATTGTACAACTTTCCTCGTGTATGACCGCCTTAATAGAAATAACTTTGAAATTAATTATATTTTTCCAATTCTTTTCAAATTAAAATAAGAAAATGGCCTATCAATAACAAAACTCTACACATTTCTCGATGCTTGCCACGGCAAGCTTTGTGTTTGAAAATAAATTGTAATGCTGTATTCATAATGCAACGACGCACGACAAAAACGGTCGTAGACGCCATCTTGAAAACGTCACCGCTTTTATAGGGTGTATCGTTTAGTGGTTACTGGTTAGTACTGACTTTTCCATTTAACTTTAACTTTATTTCTCCATAGATTATACAATAAAGGCAATTTATTATGACGAAGCAGTGCTCTCATACACTTCGAACGTCTTTGACAGCCAAAAAGTAGAAATGACGTATGACAATTTTATCTGCGCATGAGCGACGACTGTTTTTGTCGTGCATCGTTGCATTGTGAACATAGCCTAATGCCTGATTCACAATGCATCGAAGAACGGTAGAGACGAACTTTGGCGACAGGTGCAAAAGTTCGTAGGGGAAAAAGAACCCCTCCACGATTTGAAAGCAGGGAGCGGAATTTCGAACATGGGGGTAGAAAAAAATTACAAGAAAAAATTAAGAAATTACCAAATTCATGCAGGTTTGCATAATGTGCACCACTTGGTACAAGGGCAACTAATCAAAGGGGTCGACAAAGTCCCTTCCATTTAGCAAGCTTCCTTTGACACATTTTTGTCAAAAAGAAACTGATAATCTTGGATTAAGGAACCCTTTGTTTCCCCGTTAGGGAAGAAAGATTAAAGGGGGTTAAAAAAACGCCGCTCCCGGAATCATCAGTAATTTTCACTATAAAGGAGGATTAAGAACATTCCACTAGAAAGTAGTGCTTAAAAAGTTAACATGGAACAGATGTCCACACACAGGTCAGCAGCAGCAAGAAGCCAGATTTCTGAAACATGCATATTCTGTGTGTCTGGTATAGACTCTAGTCAGTGCAGTGTTAAATTGTTGATTTCTTTTTTGGTTATAATTCACAAGAAAAAGGTTAGATTTTATAGTTATTTTACACTTACCGGTACAAATTCTGATATTTTTTGTTTTATGCATTTTTATTTCAACTGGAAATTTCCAAATTTGATCAGGTTGCGTCGATTTTCGAGTACAAACACGTGAAATTTTCCACGTTTGCCGAGTATAAATATGCATAATTTTACACATTTTTCGAATACATTGTATAAACATGAAAACGTGGAAAATTGTGCATGTTTATACTCTGAAAACGTAGAAAATTTTACAAGTTTGTACTCGAAAAACGTACAATTTTTTGTATGTTTTCATTCGGGAAACGAGAAAAATTTAGCATGTTTATACTCTGGAAACGTGAAAAATTTTACATGCGAAATTGTCAACTTTTTCCGAGTATAAACATGCACAATTTTCCACGTTTTTCGAATGCAAACATGTAAAATTGTCCTCGTTTTCAGAGTATGAACATGCAAAATTTTCCTATTCTGAGTATAACCATGCAAAATTTTCCTAGTTTTCCGAGTATAAACATGCAAAATTTTCCACATTTTCCGAATATAAATATGAAAAAATTTTCACGTTTTGCGAGTACAAACATCTAAAATTTTCCACGTTTTTAGACTATAAACATGCTTAATTTCCCACGTTTCCCGAGTATAAACATGCAAAATTTTCCACACTTTCCGAATAAATATTCAAAAATGTTCACGTTTTTTGAGTACAAACATGCAAAGTTTTTCACGTTTTTATACTATAAACATGCTTAATTTTCCACGTTTCCCGTGTATAAACATGATAAATTTTCCACGTTTCCTGTGTATAAACATGCTAAATTTTCCACGCTTTCAGAGTATAAACATGCAAAATTTTCCGCGTTTTCCGAGAACAAACATGGTTTTTTTCACGTTTATAGTGTATATAAATATGAAAAATTATTCCCGTTTTCCAAGTATAAATATGCAAAATTTTCCACGTTTTCAGAGTATAAACATGCCAAATTTTCCACGTTTTCCGAGAACAAACATGTATTTTTTTCACGTTTTTTGAGTATATAAACATGCAAAATTAAACACGTTTTTCGAGTAAAAACATGAAAACAATTTTGAAATGTTTCATTGCTTCATTATGTATTTGTGACCTAGGCACGGCACTGTGTACATCAGTACATACTGTATACAACCCCAAGCATGCATGAATTTGTTTTTTAAAATTGCTATATTTTTAAAATTAGTCATGTTTTTTTAGGAAAAAACTTTGTTGGCTTTTTAGAAAAAATATTATCATATCAAAATTAATGAATGGGGAAGGACAAGAAAATTTGCCATGAGTGTGAACTACATGTACAGTACATTTGAATTTTTAACTCAAATTACCATTTTATTGGATGCACTGATTGTGGCATCCAATAAGGAATTATAATTTGGTTGAATTAATGGATTCGCAATAACAACAATAACAGTTGAGAATTGAATAATACATTTTTATAATCATAAAAATATTTTTTGTTTCTGCTGCACTGTCCACCTGCACATGCAGTTTCATCATACAGCCGTATAATCACTATTAATAAGTTAGCAAACTCGGAAAATTGCCGTTTTTGGAGTAAGCATGAGCCAAATGTCATGGACATCTACTAGTACTTGTTTTTACTCCAGAAAGACCATTTCTTGGCGCTTAATTGCAAGCAAAGGACACCAGATGGTACTATACCAGAAGAAGGTCAATTAAAGACGTTTTTAAGTATTAACTACTTTAAGCGCTAGCCTATTGCGATAGATCAGATTTTTCTCAAGGTCAACAGTAGACTAGATACATGTACAGAGTGCAATCGGATCAGCATTTCTGCTGTTGAGATAAATGCTGTCGGTTAGCCTGCACTCGAACAGGAAAGGAATGTCGAGAGATTGACCTTGGTATGACAATAGGATATGATGCAGGGAGTTTCACCACAGAGGAAATTCAACAAGATTCATTGAATAAATATTTGATAACTGACGAAAACGAGTTAAATGTACTACGGCTTGTAAACGTGTATTTTTTTTATTTAAGTAATAATTAATCGGACGATAATTATTTTAAATAGGAAACATTAAGGCATCTTTTTTTTAATCCCAAAGTGTAATTTTTTATGGACATGCCGATTATCTTTGTCATCAACGGTGTTGATTTTGGAAAATAACAATTGCAAAATTCCTTTGCCTTTCATTTCTATACGTATACGCTAATTGGATTAAAAAATTCATGCTGTCTGAGTAACCCCATAATTAAGGTACTACACATTTTTAATACCAGTACCAATAACAATTGTATTGCCAATTAAGTAAATACTGGATTTTTGTTGGTAATGTAAGGACGCGATTTTAGGAACTTTAATTGGAAAATAAAGTTTGTATATACATGTATGACGCTTTATGATGAGCAATATTAATAACATATTTTTTTGAAAGATTTGCTGTTGTGCCAAAGCCTCGCCGTAAACAACTCAGGAACAAGTCAACAAATAACATTAGTGACGCATGGCTGATATGACTGTAAATCGAGCAAATCTCTTTACATGTAAAAAAATTCACTTGTACAATGGAAAGCATTCCTGCATTGCGTACGCACACTTGAAAATTTAAGCCAATTTAGACTTTCCCTTATTTTTACTACTGAGGATCATGTACAGTGTAAACGCAGCATTATTCATTTATGATTTCACCGAAAATCATGCCTATATAAACTTGTTTTAGGAATCATAACTGAAATTAAAACATGTGGATAGTGCATTTTGTCAACTGAAAAATCAACTTCAGTTGGATTGTAATGGAAACAGCTTAATCGGAAGAAAAAATAATAATGAATACTTACAAGTACACGTATAATTTACATATGTATGCTGGTAAAATTAGAAATTTTTTGAATTTGGAGTATTTTGTGATTTTAAACAAACCCCTGAATCATGAAATTTAAAAAAGTTAGCTTTTGGATAAGATATACAGTACTTGCATCTTCATGCATATCAATATTGATGTACATGTCCATCTGCAGTATCTAGAATATTTGAATTTACTTTTTTTGTAAATACTTTTAAATATAGCAAAATTTAATTCATCGCGTTCCCATAAATATAAAGTTGTATTATAGCAAACGTGGTTGTATACTATAAAAAGAGCAGCAATTTTACAAATATTGCGCAATGCACTATGTTGAATGATATAATGTAGGTTGTACAAAAATGTATCGATAGTTAAATATCAAAACTGACTTTTGGACATATCGCACCCTCACTTCAGAAGTGACGCAATTTTCAGTTTCAAGTAAGTGAAGTCTTAATGCTTTGTAGAATAATATATGACAATACTGTCATTTAGTCGAGACAAATAAATGTAGCATGGAAACCTCAGATACATGTACTGTATGTCGTGTTTGCAGAATACTGAGCTCATTTTGCTTAGCTCAATATCGGCAAAAGACATTTTTTTTGAGTTGTGACACTTCTGAAACAGGGGTGCGGTATCATATTTATCTTTGCGTTATTATTTTAACACACCATGATTAATCCTGTTCATTTCCAAATAATTTTTGAATTAACATCTAATATTTCCGATGGGTAATCCCAAATCATTTTGCCACAAATAATTATCTCGAATATGAAAAAAAAATCACTGATAATTTCAAATTTGATAATGCAAAGAAAAGTTTAACTGATTTGATTGGAAAACTCATTGCCATGGCGAGAAATAAAGAAATACAAATTTAAATAAACAGTTAGTGCCTACATGAATTATAAGAAAGACATCGTGCGTCATAATAAAAATAATTCACAACCATTTATCAAACAATTTCCAATTCCCATTACTTAATTAAATATATTTACAGCAAATGTAATCATACTCCAACAGCTGCCAAAGAGTCAAGTTTCAATTGACTTTTGTCATTGAGCAATTAAAATAAATTACATGAAATGAAATAATCAAAACAAGGAAAGTGCAATATGCCCCATTATCCACGGATTGAAAATATTAATAAATATCAAATAAAAAAAATAATAACATTGATAAATTTGAATCTTTCAGGTGTAAACAACATCCACACTTAAGGTATCACTATAGATTTTAAATGTATTGTAAAAACTATTTGTTACGTAGAACTACGTTTCTTCTTGAAGTTTTGAATGTCCGAAAAATGGAAATTTTCAATGATGTAATTTATTAAAATACATATGACATCATCCATTAAAATTCCGATGACGTTATTCCTAAAATTCTGATGACATCTTTTTTTACAATGACATTTGAAAAATTCTGATTACGTTATCGTTAGAATTTTAATAACCTGCAGTTTTCTCACTTTTAACCACAAGTTTTGTAATGTTAAATTCAATACCTGTTCGTATTATATTTTGGATACAGTAGGTTCAGAAGTTTAGAATTACCAATTTTTTTATTTGGTCAAAACGTTATAATGCTTATATATGCTCGTGGAATCGTGCCCCCAGGGTCAATTATTTATTTTCATTGAATAAAAAATAATTTAAAAAAATTTTCATCACTGGCCCGTGTGGGGATCGAACCACAAAACCTCCGCGTTATTAGAACGGCGTTCAAAAAAAATTGATAACGTCATCATCCATACTGTGGTCATCATCAGACTTTTAATGAATGACGTCATTAATTACTACGCATGCCCAGATGTAGTGCTGCGTAAAAAAAATTAAGAATAACACGTTAATTTTTTTTTAAATTAACTGTATCATAGTTATGAACATACGATGTAGTTTCGTAAAAAAACCTTTGTACCTTTGTAAAAAAAAAAAAATTAAAAAACCCAATTGACTTGCACCTTGGAGAAAAAGTCCACTGGAATTATGCGTTTAAAGGGTCTACCAGTGATCTGTTGGGTGAATTTTTCAAGGGTGAAATTAAAATATTTTCAATCATATTTTTGGTAATACTGTAGATAACGATGAAAACAACTAGGAAAATTGAGTTTCAAATTGACACATTTTCACGCATCAATTTTAAATTTAAAAAAAGCGCCTTCTAGGATCAATGCATGCAATATACACGGTGTACCGAAAGTCAGTTGCCAAATTGACAGGGTTTGTAGACAGTGGCATGTGTTGGTAAATGTCTCCTTAACACACAAAAACTGTGCTTTTTGGTTATACCCCACCCCCATGTTTTGCATTGCACCGAAGTAATGCAGGAAATGAAGATATCAAGGGGTTGACTTTTGGTACAAACTAAGGTTAATGAAAATCAGCTGCCAAATTGACAGGGGTTGTAGCCGGTGATATGTGGAGTAGAAATGGCCAAAGAACATGAGGCCACAAATGTCTCCTTATTTACATGGCTGCGCCCTTGATATATTACATTTAGCTTCCCTGTATTACTTCGGTGCAATGCAAATTATGCGGAAGGGGTGTAACCGACAAGCACCGCATTTGTCAACACATGTTCTTTGAGCATTTACATACCACCGGCTACGAACCCTGTCAATTTGGCATCTGACTTTCGGTACATACTGTATATGCAATGAAGTTTTAATCATTTCAAAATTTACACATGGGAAATTTTAATATGTGAAATTCATTATTCCTAGTTATTCACCTTTGCTAGCTGCAGACAATTATCTTTATTGAAAAATTTCATTCCATCCTATTTCATTATATGATAAAACTACAATTCTCATAGAGAATGTACAGCTGGCAAACCCATATAAAAAAAAACCTTCACATATTATCTAAGGTCGAAGTATATCTTTCCGAAGTTCTTCTTGAAATGCAATCATTCTCTCAACGCTTTTATTTTTAAGAATTTCTTCCACTGAAATGGACGGTTTTAAAATGCCCTTGACAGGCCATGGAGTCACCAAGGAAGGAACAGACCCTACAAGCTCATTTACCATTTTACTGGTGATTAAAAAGGATTCTTCCATTGAATCAGCAATTGAGAACAACTTGGCATTCCACAAACTGCAGGATTCTGCATCATCGCCAAATAACTTTTCAATACCCATTAAACTGCAAACATTTCCTAGCGGGACTCCCATGAAGTTTAAAGCAGTCTGGCACATATCAATATTAACGGACTTTTTCAAATCATCATTTATGCCAAATGAAATTGTCACGTATTTAATTTGTCCGCCGAGTTGAATTGCTGCCGTATGGAAACAACTTTCTGATGGTAAAATTAATGCACAATCGTGAGTTTTTGGAACTATTTTACAATTACTTATTATGCAGCGGTTACCAATGGTAACAGGTGCTTCAATGTGGCAGTATTCAATCACCGTGTTCCATCCTACTCTCACTGAAAAATCTATCAACGAGTGCATCATGGTAACACACGGATTTTTTACAAGAAACTCGTCAACATTAGATGAAAAACCATCAGCCTTTACAGAATTTTGGCTTGATTCGGAAAGTATATTATTTATTATGCGAGACAATGTTACGGCCTTGCAATTCAATTCATCAAACAGATGGTTTTCTACATTTGGCGTAACATTTTCTATATATTCAGTCATTGTGCCCAAATGGTAAAAGGCAGACTGCTTTGGCAAGACGACGTGCAAAGAAGTCTTATTTAACAAATGATACAGTTCTTTACGTGTTTCCGTTAGAGTTGAACTGACACTAACCACATTGTCCGTGTTTTCGATGTATTCCAAAGATGCTCGCGATCCCAGCGGCTGTAGGAAGTCACCGTATGCATCAATTTCGCATGTAATCTGTGGATGCTTCTTCATGTAGCTCAAAAAAATCTTACTAACATCATGATCAAAGAAAAATATGCTGTCAGTGCATACACTTCCATCTAAACAAGAAAAAACGTTCGTTAATAATAAATACAGAGGCCTGAAGTTAGATATGTAGTCAAAAATATGGATGCTTGGTTGCTATCATATTAATGTAGGCTATTCATGTCTGAAATAATCTATACTCCAGGTGTTAGGTTTTCTATCAAGTTTGTCCAGAAAATGTTTCTAAAACCTTGCCTGTTTTCATTGGCAAAAAGCACAAGAAATGCACTTTAATTTATATGCATTTTATACCCCTTGTGTGAAGTTAGAATATTATCAATGTAGTACTGATGAAGTTCCCCTTTATTGAAAGACAACAAAAACTGATGATCTACCTTCTAAAATGGCACCGGATGATTCCATAATATCCAGAGATGGTTTCTGAAGAACTTGAAAGCATGTGCTACGCACAACATCTTGCCCACTAAGTAACTGAGGCGGTAGTACATAAACGCCATGATTTTTTCCTAAAAGAAACATTTCAATATGACCCCAAATAATTAATTTTTCATATTAAATAGATTCTATGTAAAAATAACACCATTTTACATTATATTTGGATAAAATTTAAAAATGAAACAACATTGCTTGCTTAAAACGTCTTCTAAAGGCAATGGAAATACGTTCACCTATACTATCACCTAGCTGCCAAGGACAATAACCTTAATGTGCATCATAAGAAAAGCCAATGTGCAAACCATAATCAATAAGTTTTTTTAATCTTAAGCCTATGTATTATCAAATAGATTTACCAATCTGCACTGAAGAAATGGTACCAAGAGCAGTGAATCCATCTTCTTGAAAAGACCAAGTTGTTGCTACATACAATAAACAAAATGCTGTGACATGAATGAAATGCATTGCAATAACCAAGATAATAAAAAAATTAATCCAGTGCAATTTGAGAAAAGTATGAATGAAGTATGACTTACCAACACTTGGAGTACTGGCTGGAAGATAGTAGGTTTCAATGGCATCGGAAGAAGTAATTAGCACACCTGGCTTCATGCAGTGAACAAAGGGCAAATATAATGCAATTTGCAAGTCTAACATGTGAAACAAAGGATCACCCAAGGGCAGAGGCAAAAAAAGTTTGCCTAAAATACTGGCACTAGGAAGACGCTGACTTTTTCCTCCTGCACAAATGAAAAGAATCTTCATCGCAAACATCTCATCCCCAATCTGGGAATAAAGCTGGTCCAGGGAATACAATACTGACCCACCACAGCCTATCAAACATAAAAGAAATTGTCGGTAATCAAATTTCTTTAACGGTGGATTTGGCAAATTTCAAGGTGACCATGAGATGCCGCACCCACTTTGGTTCCTGGTGGATCAGCAAACACATAGAAAGGAACATTCTGAATCATTTGCTTGTGCTCAATCTTTTTGTCTATCTGGTAAATGTAAGCCTTGCGCTGGTCTTCATCCGCTGTTGTAATAATAATGGCATCCCAAAAATCGGTGTTAACATCTTTAGACTGGCCTTCAAGCAGAGGAGTTTATTAAAAACACTTTCCAATTCAATGGGATTAAACAAAACGTGAACTGGCTCAATAAAATACCTCTAAGTAATTCATAATTCTGAATTACACTATGCATGTGCTGTTTTATATTTAAATGACTATCCCTAATGTGGGTGTCAAGAGCTTCAGAACTTGCTGCGGACATTCTGACCTTTGTTATGCTGAAAGAATTAATAGTAATAATCATCAACTGGCTGGGAAAATTCGAAATGATCGATGTAGTGAGATTAATTTATATCATGGCCAAATTCTTTATTTTAATCTAACTTAATCTTCGACACATTCATATAGGATGGTAGGTACCATCTTGCCATAAGTTATGTCACTCATCCATACAGCTGAGGAATGCCAAGTCAACAGAATAATAATATAGCTACAGCCCATAAAAAACTGAATCAGTTGGAACTGATGACTGCTCCTATAAACACCAATGCATCGGTCTTTGAGGTGTGCTCACCGCCCAAATCATGACTTACAATATATTTACTTGACAAAATAAGATTGTACCAATATATGACATTATTAAATTATAGCGACCTGAAAAAGCTGCAATAAGAGACAAAACGTTGTGCTGGAATTTTAGGATGAAAGTTTGTGAAAAGACCGAGAACATGGAAATGACATATTGAAATTATTGATCCATACAAGCTTTGCAATCACATCACATGTACATGGGTACCTCCTCACAAGCCATATACTGTAGTAGCTGTATGGTTACTTCAAAGCTCATTACGTGATAGGGAGTGAAAGTATATAGCTTATAGTCTCATGATATTTTACACACAAGAATGCATTTGCAGTTTTAAAACCAAAAAAAGTCATGGTCATTATCGTTATCTGTTCCTCTTTGTAGATTGTACAGGTAGACATGAATATTTATAAGATCGATCGAGAGCTTTAACTTTTCAGGGATAAAAAGATTTGCGTTTGTTGAAAATTCTGACAAACATTTCACATAAAAGCTGAAATAATTTTAAACAAATTTAAAAAAAATAAAAACTTACCGGCTAAAAGCAACGCCACAATCGCCGAGCCACGCTAACTAGCAGACAAATTTATGGGGCGTGTCCCGTACGCAAGTAGGCATATTCAGAAAGTTCGGTCAAGGGATTTGAGAGACACTAACATTACGGTACCTGTAACCTTGGCAATATTAAATTTAATATAATCGATATAAATTCTCAATCATTCATCAAGTTGGAGACATTTGCTTAAGGAAATAAAATAGGCTTGGTAAAGAAATTTGAAGTAAAACTTATATTTATTTATATAAACAAGCTCCCAATCATAGGGGCCAATCAAAAAGGACGTCCTCAAAATTTGCCCAAACTTGGACTCCTCCCTACCTCCTGTCCGGTCAATCAGGAACTCCACCCCCCATTCCGACGTCCGAAACTTTGAAAAAACTGTATTCGGAAATTTTTGAAAGTTTTGCAAATTTGTACTTGGAAAACGTTCACTGACTTTTCCAGGTTTGCAATTTATAACCCACGTATGCAATATTGCGCTGAATTTACCGTTTACTTTAGGAACCGATTTTATTTGGCATTTTTTTTTCAAGTGGACGTCAGAGATGGTCATACCCCCTTCCTGTCCGTGACTCAACCTATCCCCCACCTACCCCCTACATGAGGACGTCCTTTTTTAATGGCCCCATATTCAAATTGTGACCAATTCTGCATATTATTGAAAAAAACACGCAATTAATTAAGGCCTCCTTGTTGCTAGCATTGTGGTCATTTCCCAAATTATATTCCGAAGATGATCAATGATTTCCTTCAAGTGTCTGCTCCTCTGAATAACTTGCTGCAAATAAAATGAGATAGATTAAATAATAATGATCTTTAATCAAAAGAATAAAACTCAGATTGAAAAACAATGTTCAAACTTACATCTGCAATTTCACGTTGCTCTTCGCTGATGTACTTCATCACTTCAGTGAGTTTTCTTTCTTCTGGTCTCGTGTCTACTTCATCTTTTACAGGTATTAGTGACTAGAATGTCATATGTAGTTATTTGCAGAAATTTGATTTCATACGAATAAACTATACAGTGGTCGACATACTTCGATATGAGTGTATTCCATTCCTGCACAGTTTTCATTGCATTTGTCGTAGATAAGTCGCATTCGCTTGAATAAAAGGCTTATGCTGTTTAAGTGCTCCTGCATTTTTTCCTTCTTTTCTTTCTGCTGTTTGGCAAGTTGTTGATTACCGTTTGGCAACTGGTAAGTATAAGAAAATGACAAACCTTAAATATTCTCAAAAGAATGGAAAAATATACTGATACTCAGGCTGGATCGTAGGCCTACATGTAGGTCCAGTGGCATTTGCTCGATCCATACTTACCTGCATTTGTTTTAACTGCTGAAATAGATCCGTCGTCTTGTTCACAATATCTTGTACAGTTTCCTGTCCCATTCTACACAATGAAGCTGTATTAACTTCTTTTTGCTGTGCTTGACCTCCACAAGACTGTTGTGGAGGTTGTCCACCTATCAACAAAAATTTATTGAGAGAACTTCATTAATAGGCCTACTCACTGCAGATGAGCATGCACTTATACATTGACCATGCTTATATAGGATCCAAGTTTCATATTGTTCTTTTTAGTAATTTATTCTATATTTTTATACTAGCTTTCTCAATGACATCCTAGTTGACAACTTGTTCGGTTTTCCCACCTTGCTGATTAAGAATGTTTGGCCCTGACATTCGTCCAATCATTCCCATGGCCTGTCCAGGATACGCCTGGCCTCGATGTCCTTGCAACTGCTGAGCCTGAAGACCTTCCTGTAACTGCTGTTGATATCCAAGTTGGGGTCCAGCCATTTTACAAAAATAAGTAAACTTGCTAAACTCTAGGAGATCGTTGAACGACGTATAAAAATCACGGACCACTGTACACGGAGTCTGGTGACATGAGGCTTAGGCTCGGGCTTAGGCTATAGCCACTGTGCTTAGGCTTTAGCGCTATGCAACTGAGGATTTTTTCCCAAAATGCATTGTGGGTAGAGGTACAGGGTGCACTAAAAGTTGACCATACTACAGTTACATGTACAATCGTTATTTTTATGATAACTAATAGGTCAATAGGTCAAAGCTATGCTTAGGCCAATAAAAACATAATTAAATCAACATAAAAAAAGATTTGACTAATTACGCGCATCCCCGTAGTTTTTTAATAGCGAAATCCACTTGTCCACTCGGAGCGCCCGAGTGTACACTTGGGTACTCCCGGAGTGGCCCTGGCGTACAC
>JAQGBX010000570.1:0-33700 GCA_034698745.1 Megaphyllum sjaelandicum | reverse complement strand
AAAAAAATATTATTTTTTAAAAAAAAAAAAAAAAAAAAAAAAAAAAAAAAAAAAAAGAAATTGGACGGACTTGAACATTTTGTCCAGAAGATTTTAACATGTACTAACCCTAAAGGCCTGTCTAATTCCTCCATTATCGGCGATGTTTTCTCCTTGGGTTATAATGCCATTTATCTAAATACATTGAAATTTTTTTCCATTATGAGAATTCTAGAAAATATACGAAAGATGTGAATCATTCATTTAGAGTTATCCAACCTTTAATGACACTTCTGGAATTTCATAGCCGCTATATTGATCGATAAGACACTGAGCTTTTTTGTGAAATTTCTCCATCGCGGATGGACTCCACCACAATTTAAGGTTTCCCTCCAGATCGTATTGCTTTCCTAAGTTAAAAGTTTCAATTCAATTCAGAAAAAAGCGGAAATATTTCCAAAGGCAAATTGGTATTGTACGCATGTATGCCTGAAATGGATATTTATATAAAAACAGGAATTTACGTATGAATTATTTTAACCCAACATATGTAGCTTAGTTTTTGAATTTTGTCGCAAATGCATATTTTGTTTTATTTTCTTTAAAAAATAGTAAATATAATATTAATCTAACTGAATGTGCAGAATGCCACCAGGCATACCAAATAAAGAGGAACTATAAAATACACATGAATCTTAGATAGTAAATAGAAAACACGTTATGATGGGAATAAATACTAATCGCATACTTAATTTTCTACCATTGCAGGCAAATTAGGATTTATCAAAGCAAGTTAATGTAATCTTTAGTAAAGAATAATAGAATAAAAAGTTTGTTTGATTTTACCTCTGTCATCAAAGCCATGGGAAATTTCGTGCCCAATAACAACTCCAATGCCACCATAATTCAAAGACCTAGAATGTTATTTTCAAATTGTAATTTCTTACATATAAATCGAAACAAGTGCGAATATAACAAACTTGTACTTACTTTGGATAGGAACTATGATAAAATGGTGGCTGTAGAATTCCAGCAGGAAATACTACAAATGTATAAAACACGTTGAACATTTCATATATTATTGCTGCATTGCCAAAAAATTACATTGCAATAAAAAAAACTATTTAAAGAAAATATCTTACAAATTTGATTTTTTGATCTGCTGTAGAAGGCATTCACAACAACAGGGGCTGTACTCCATCTTTAGTTAATAAAAATGACACAAGATTATAATTTGTAAAAACTAGTGATAATCATCTATTCAAAAGTAGTTGAAAATATTTCCAATAACTACAATTTGTAAACTAAATTCCGGATTATTTCAGTAAACTAATAAAAAAGTTTTGGATTTTAAACTACACATTTTTATGTCAAGTTTCTTCAGTTTTCATTTATTTTTTCGTTTATTTATACATGTATTAGCATAGTGAAATAATTTTGAATTTATTTTATTAAAATATATTTTCCCGCCCTTAATACTTTGTGAAATTTGTGCAACTAAAGAATATTTGAGATAAACTTACAACGTTTTATTAACAGGGTGACGAAGTTTTTCTTGTTGCCATTTTGCTGTGTGGCGAAGATTAAGCAATACGTTTTCAAAATATGCATGAGGATCGAAATTTAGCTAAAATATAAGAAAGATGTAGTATTTTTTTTTAATTTGTCAAGTGATTTTCCAGTGATGTTAAGTAAATATGTTTACCCCCTCGTGATCTTTATCGAGCTCTTCTGGATCTAGTATATATTGCGGATATCCAATCTTTTTGTTAATCGCTAGGGCTTTCAATATGGCTATCGATTTGGTTTCATCGTCCATCCAATCGAGTGTTTTTAAGATGTCCACAAATGATTCTTGAATACTCGTAATCATATCTTCAGCCTGATTTTAAACATGAAAATAATATATTATGCTATTCAAATGAGTATTTAGCTAGGTAATGTCATCCGGGTATTTTATGCTAAATCGATAAAATCGATATAAATGCACATGCTGATCCAAATGACGTCTAACATAATAAATTCTTGACAACTGAGCAAGGTTTGTTTTCTGCTGAGTAAACTGAAACGAATCGAGGATTTCGTATTATGAAATATTAACTTACGTCGTGTTTGCTTTCCTCCCTGAAATGGTTTTTCACAAACATGGCGCCCACTGCCATGCCCATAACCGTGTTTACATATGCTGCACACGTCTTCCATCTTTCAGGTTCTTTCGCCCGCCCGTAGAGAACTTGATAAAAGTTTTGCTTCTTCTCAGAAAATCGCTTATCCAAGTTGTTCACGCGATGATTTACAAACCTCCACATCAGATAATTTGCCACTACACTAAGCATATTATTGAGTTAGATTTGATAACACCCTTGCATGTTAGTTTGCAAGATTTAATTAAGATCATGTGCATTACATGTCTACAATACATGTGCTCACAGTTATAGAGTGCACCGAACCGTGCATAAAGTATTTTTAAATGACTTTAATGTTCACGTTATTGAAAGAGAATTCATTAAAGGCGATATGATATTAAAGGTTTCTCCAATAAAGTCGCCCTTCCATGCATTTTTGCTTCAACTTTTGAAAAATCAGGGCATTGAAAATGCTGTTATGAAATTGATTTTCTTTCAAACAAAAATACTTTCATTAAAAAAAAGATCACTATCACATATAACTGCGAGATAGTAATGTTGCATATATTTACCGTTTTGGCGTTAGGTCCAATATCCTTCCTAAACGTCTAAGGTACGGGTATCCAAACAAGGCTATTTCTTCGGTATCGTTCATCGGTGCAGGTATGAATGTTTCAAAATAGCTCGTCCAATTGATCTAAATTAAAACATTGCATAGTAATTAGTTCTTTTTAGTACTTTTTTTTCTTCTAAAAACTGAGCTATAGTACTGCCAGCTACTTTACCTGCGGTGATATTTCGTTAAGTTCTCCCAAAGATACTTTGAAATGCATCTGCGTGTGATTTCGCCTTCGCTCAGCTGGTTCAGTACTCTAAAAATTAATAATAGAATTAATAAAGGTTTTATCCAACAATATACAGTAGCATGCATGTTTCTTCGACAATTTTCAGCAATTTTTTGTAATAAGCTCTTGACATACTCTTTGGCAAAGCATGCAAGAAACGCTTACATTAGCCAATTGTCTTTCAAATTCCAATACATCTGATAACTCGTCTTCAGCTCTTATGGGATCTGCTCCCATAAGATGGGCTACTTCAAGCATATATTTAAAATATGTTTCTAAAATACGAGTATCTTCTTGAAGATAATATTCTCGACTCGGAAGGCCAAATTCTGGTTGATCCATCTAAAATAAAAATAACGCATCACGTTAAATGCGAATTATATTCTTTGTGCGGACATTGAAAAAAAAAATATTGGCTTTAATGAGAATCTTTACCTGAATTATTCTGACACTGGAGTTTTCCGTATCAGCCCCTACCCACTGAGAAATGATAAGATCGTTATTGTATAACTTCAAACTTCCCAACATTTTGCTCAAATCAAAGGCGCTCTCGTTCCAAAACCGTTCAATAACCGGCCAGCCACCAAACTGCTTCAGCAGTTCTTTCAAGGGCTTTTCACGTCTCTCTTCGATGAGACCTTTAAATGTAAACGATTACATTAGCCTAGATAGAAAACACTTGCAAGCAATGCACTGAAAGTATAAATATTGCCTGTGCCTTTCCCAAAAGGACGATAGACAATGCCGAACCCTAAATGAGATTTAATATTGAACTATCATATCAGGTCTTGAGGCACGATTTAGATGGGTACTTAATTTATACTAAAACCTTTTCTTATGTTCTTTTCACTTAATATCGTTATATACATTTTTTGGCAAAGGATGGTAAATTTGCAATGCGTCGCTAATATCATAAATTTTACTTACTTTCATTCATGCAAGATTCAAATAAAATTTTGGCATTTTTCGTCGAATTTGAATCTTCTGGTCCAACGGGTTCACTTAAAAGTTCTTTAAGAAATGACAATCATGATACAAACGCATAATACATTACTGTTAGTTTTTACATAAACATAATCACATCAATTTACCTTTAAGAATTAATTGTAATTCGTCTCTTAATCTATTGAAGGTATCGTAAGATGACTTATCATCCGGCAATGGGTTGTTCTTAGCCCAATTCCCACACGCAAACTCGTAAAAATCATCGCATGGATCAACGGTTTGATTCATAATTCGTAATAAGGACGTGGCTAAATGGATTTTATTAAAAAAAATATTGGAATGTAGTTGAATTCTGCTTGCACGTTGTATGGACATGAACAAAATATGCGCTGTGTCAATGTTTAACAACTCATTATGTGATACACCGTGTAGAAAAGTTATTCCAATCTATTTCCTATTATACTCCTAAAAATAAACCGCTAACTCTGGTCAGGTATCAAAACTAGTACGCATACATCGTCACAAATTATTGTTTAATTTGCTGTTTTCTTTTACACGATCAATTTTTTATGAACACCATCGCGAAATAACAATTTAACGCGCACTGCTTTGTTTTTGGCAAAATTAGTTTTGTGGGGGCCTCCAAATTTGGATACGTCCAAATTCGTTCGTACAGATTAAGCATCAGTGTCTTATATTCAAATTTACACATCAATTTATATGCAATGAGAATTACAAGTGTATAGGCGAGATAAATGGTTTAGGGGCCACTAAACATGCTCAGATACCCTCGTCAGAAATTCAATTTCCATTTTTAAGCCATCATTATCTATACATCAGATGAAAGCACTATTTAACGCCAATGCACAACAAGGGTGTGAGCAATATCATTTTAATCGAAAAGCAAAGTCGCTCATGCCGTAAATAATTAAAGTTGTTCTATGGATTTTGGGGGGCGCCAAAGAATCGTTAATTTGCATGAAAAGAGGTTTTTGTTATGAACGAGTGAACTACGCAATAAAGAAAGAAAGTTAAGGCAATGTGGTTGATATACATGCAAATAATGGAATAATAATAATTAAAGATTATTCTATCTAAATTAACATTAAATATGGAGTTCAGTGCTAAAGAGTTTTCTCAATAATTTGTATAAATTAGTAGTTGTTTATTAGAATTTATATATTTATCGTTGGTAATACTGAGAGACATTATAGCGTTTTGGACAATAAATTGGAGCTAATCAAAACAGACAAAACTATGCTTGTTTAGAATCAGTTCTTCAAGCTAATAAGCAAGCAATTTGTAATTAAAGAAATTTGTAATATAATTTGCCTTACATGCGTAAATGCAATGTTCAGCCAAACAGACCTCATGGCTCGTTCGATTTCCGAGAACCGAAAATTCATCATCTGTAAGCGAGAGAAGTTTATTAATTAACATATAGGGGCATGTCAGGAATAAAACTTCCCTTTCGAAAGTCAAATGGAAACTAAAGTAAATGCGAATCAACAAGGAAACAATTAGAATATGCACCTTTTTGGTATAAAGTGAATTACTCGTTTGAATTCATTAACTTGCAATTACTCGTTTGATAGATATGTTTACCAAACAAAATGTAATAACACCAAATAATGTGTATCTCAGGACGTGTAATTTATCAACCAATTAACCGGGCAACGTTGTGCTTACCATTAATGGTGCGTTCAGGTGACCTTTGCAAAGCCCACAACACAGCTAACACTGTGCACGTGGCAATGAGTAAACCGATTCCAACACCAAATGCGACGACCACGTGATTGCGTCTCTTTGATGAAGATCTGTTAATTCAAATATACAATAAATTTAGTCAATACATGTATCTCGGTAAAAGATAAAAGACGCCTGTTTCTTCCAAATATCCGTAAAGCGGTAATTGGATTAGTATAAGGTATAAGTATGAGGTATAAGAAGGTTAACAATCGTATATTATTACTTAATATATGCACAACTGAATTATTGTATCGGGTACAATATTTTTTATAGGCCAGGCCAAGAAATCGACATGGCCCAGCTAGTTTCATTATAACAAGCCAAATCAACATCACGAGTGGGATTGTATGGCATGTATCTTGAAAATCCCGTTATGGTTATAGTATTCAGCAGGCATAATGTAACCTTCCCATATTGGTCATCGAAGGAAGCGATGAAATATTTCAAAGTGACCAAGCAAAAATAGTTATTTATGTAATATAACGAGACACTAAGGAAAGACTGCATACATGTAGGCTACAATTTTATAAAATCTTGTGGGTCATATATTGATAATGTAGGCGTGACAGCATGTTATATTTGAAAATAAATTCATTGTGTTCAACAATTACCCCCAGCTGTTCAAAGTTCTTTTTTATTACAAGACGAAATAGTTGAAAAACTACCCATTCCAGTAAATAAATTCTCCAGCAAAATAAAAATATCATTTAGTGGTTTGGCATTTTTCTTTGTTAAGACTGTTGCTCGAATAAGGAAATTAAACATTTAAACATTGCATCTGAAAATTTAATAGCTTTTAGTAAAAATTGGACCCGCGTTCATTTTGTTATTTATTCCAATAAAATGTTCACGACAAAAAAAGCTCACCAATTTTATATGTACATAAAAATTGGGACCCTAGCTAATCCGCAACTCGGTTAATAGGATGTCTATATTAAACTTTTAATCAGGTTCACATTTTATATACAGTACATATGCATGTAGTCGTATACATACTACTTTTAATTGCGATTAAACTTCACTGCTATAGTCTTAATGAGAAAACGCTGACAAAAACATGATTAATCATCGATCGCATTATTCGGCACTTGTTCTTTAGGATTAATCAGAAGTATTAGCAAACTTAATGAAAAAAACCTTAATTTGAGAGAAGTCTTTGTACTTGTAGAATGGACATTATTTTCCGAATTTTATCGTCGACTTTTTTGATGAAAATTTGTAAACATCCGAAAAGCTAATTGTATTTATGCGTTTATAAACTGGCATCTATTGACTTATTCCCAAAAGAAATGTCATTGATAAATTGGAATATTATGCTTGTCGATCTTCAAAGTTTTCATGAAATTGTTTTATTATCAAAATCAAATTCGAAGAATACTGGTACTTATACCAATGCTCTAACCCAAGCAATTCACAGCATTAATTTCCAGGTCTGAGGTAAACATCTCAACTTCTTCTCCAGTTGGAGCGTTGTTTTAAGGTTATCTACATGTATATATCCGACAAGATGGCCGGCTATAGAAACGGCATGAGTAGATTACAGTGCACCTTATGAAACAGGTTGATTAGTTCAGTATCTCGTACAGTATATCCATTGTCACGTCTCATCCCCGTGCAATAATTCAAACGTAAGCCTTAAAGTACTTCATCAATGTATAAATGAGTAATGCGGCTGTCTGTTGCACCACCGTTTAAGATCGATTGCAATTTTTGCACAGAAGATAACATCCAGGAAATGTTTAGTTACCTTTAACATACGTCATCTAAACTAATGCTTTTTTCAATATAAATCATGCCTTCCCCGTTCTATAAACATGCGGAAATGTATACGATTTAAAAAAAACTTACTGGTTTTCTATTGCATCTGCGTAATTCAGCTGTTCCGGTCTTGTTTTCGAATCATCTTCAAAATGGTTTGGATCGTTGATGCCTCCCTGTCCCTAAAATAAATGATATTCATTACTTGCGGTAAAAAATGCTAGTCATCTTTTGATAGCATAACATATGTGTAATAATCGGACATTGTAAAATTTCACTAAAATTTGAAAAAAACGTGAAAGAAAAAGAAAAAAAAAGTTTTTTGGAATTAATTTTAAAAAAGTATTTATTGTAAATAACTAACCATTTTATGGATTATTCCTGAATGTCTTCAGAATCTTGTCAAGAAAACCTATGAGAATGACAAAAATTCATGTAATTAACATTTTAAACCGGCATTATATTTTGCACTTCATGAAAAAAAAATGATAGCAAATGAACAAAAGTGCGCAAATTGCCATTTTTCAAGAATGTTTTTCGAAGATTTTACTATACTAATAATTATGCGATTTAATTTAATTTTTATTGTCCCTTTGAATTATGCTGTACTATCATGCACGGATCAATTGACGTTTTTCCACAAATGTATGAAAGAAAAGGTGAAATAATGATTGCATTTCTACAAGTATTGTGGAAAAATTATGCATGTAAATTTGCCATTTCTAAGTTGGATTTGATGAGTTTGCATTAAAATTCATCGCAAATTTACATTTCCGTCAGATGTTTTTACTATTGCTACTGGTTAAATTACACAGAATTTGCTGCAACTTATACATGTATTTTAACTACAGAAAGAGTGCATAAAGGAGGTCACGTCCTGCACCATTTAGAGATGCATCCCATAGCATAAAAACAAGTAGGCAACATCGCAAGAACTCCAATTTCTGCTATTGAAAAAATGCTATTCAGTAAGAGAAATCTTTTCAAACTTCCGTTAAATTGACTTATATAACGAAAAAAACAACTTGTATTTCACGTACCTACTATACTTCAAGAAAAAATGTAAAGTCGATTCGTATAATTGAAGGAAAAACTTTTCTCAGGTCAACATTTCAGAGCAAGATGGCTTTATGAGTAGGCATAAATTCGCAGTTTGAGACAATGCCTTTGAGCAGCTCACAGTGATAAATTCCGCCTTGACGTGCAATGCACAACTAACTTAAAAGAAATGGGAATCGATCACATCTTTTCTCGGTCTATATTGGATCTAGAGGTGTTCAATCAGTATTCACGCTTGAAATGGTAACGATCAACTGAGCATGTCGAGATTTATCCTCCCATGCCTTTTTCATTACCCCTTAGACTTAAAAAGGAATGACGAAGCTGAGGTAAATTAAAATAATGAGATAAGAAATAAAAGTAGTAAGATAAGCGTTAATTGGGATTTAATGGGAGGAGATCTCTGAATGAACTTTATGGTACGAAAAAAATCGTTACCGTATTGGCACAGGGTGCGATTAATACAGAAATAGACACCACCATCATCCATAACTTATTTTCGTCCATTCAGTTGTTCGAACTTTAAACTTCAGATACTTGCCTTAATTACATTTTCTAGTGCGAAGTAATTAATTACATTTTAACTTTATTCTTTTTCATTAAGCCTTCATTCATTTTTTTTTCAGTTACTCGTCTTATGAAAGTGTGCAAAATTTGGAAACGGTCAACCACCTAATGGGTAATTAATTTGATTACAGTGTTTTGTTAGCGTTTAAAAATACAAATAATAGCAATTAAAGACTGTGGTAAATTACCTAAATGCCACATAGAAACGAAATGCATTGTCTTGTAAATACAAAATTACAAATGCGTTCCTTATGACAATTACGCGTTTTTGGAATTAATTAAAATTACCTGAACGTTGCATAAAACTTATCAATCTCCAATTGCTTCGCATATGCAGTACAAGCACATTGTTTTGAGGATTATTTAGATTAAACAGAAATGAAATTCTGCATTAACTACGGTATTTGAAAGTAGAGATTTATTTTAGAGAGTATTTCAACTCAATAATGGTCGCGCTGTTATCACATAATCGCCAATTTAGCCAATAAACATTAAAAAAAATTAAAATTCAATAAGACATTGACAAAATAGGTTAATGGGATATTTATTTAAATATAAAATTCGGGATTTTAAATAATAAAAAATTGAAAAATGTTTCATCAAATCTCACAGAGCTCAAATAAACTGGAGTTACTTAGAATACTTTTAAATAAAACAAACTTGTTTTCCATCTAAGAAAGTAATGTACATGTGTATTATGCAATATTATACTTCGCAATTTAAACATTCGTTATCAAAGTCATGTGTAATACGATCGCGTGATGCTTTCGACACATTTTGCTATAGAATATCATAACTTTTATTTCCTAGAGTATTTGGCACAAAGAGAAGTTATTAATAAATAGGCGATCAGGCATCATTAAGAGTCAATAGAAACTGATGGAAAATTTTAAGTTTTCATTAGGCTTCGACCTAACGCTTGTATTGATAAACGTCTTATCTCGCAAAATGCTTTAAGCCTACTTAACGATCTACAAACAAACACTATAGTCCATGCACTCAACTCGAATTTCCAGTGTAATTCAAGAAATTGAATTACGTGTCATCTAGTCAATTATCCCGGCCAATAAATTTCTTCGCTGATTTTATTTTCATGCGGAAAATAGCGGGGGTCCATGATAGAAAAGCGAAATGCTAATTGGATCTGATCAAATGAAAACACGGAGGTCATACCATATATGCGCCTATGTTTATAATTAGTATTAATTGAGTCAAAATATGAAATCACGTGATTCAAATTACGATCCTTTGATTTTGTTAGCCTTCGTGAGAGAAGCTACTGTAATTTTCACTTCATGTATTAATAATTGCGTATCCTCTAAAACAAAGGAACTATCGGAATAAAAAGAAATAGTTAATTGACCACGAAACATTGGCGAAGTAAAAACAATTGATATCCAGGTTATTTACACCAACATCGGATGAATAAAAATAACAATGAGCGCAATAACGGATCAAGTTAGATCCCACTTTCACGATAGAATTTATTTAGGAAAAGTTGACTTATTGTCATGAACTGATGAAAGCAGGCCACCAACATTGAACCTATGGGATGGGAAACGATAAGACAGAAAAGTATAAATCCTCTCCTATCTTAACATCCATCCATTATTATTATTGTTGTTCTTAAATATTTAAAATTATTGTTAGAATATTCGTCGGAAGATGTCATAGCAAAAGTAAGTAATATACTAATGACCTAATAACCAAATGACAATGACAACACATAACAACTACGATGAGATCAGACTTGAGATCATTATTATAATTCCAGTGTTTTCTTAAATAGACTAATGTTGTAATTAGGCCGAACTATTGGGGTGAAAATATCTAATTTATGCCTATTATAGCGAACTTCGTTCCACCCTTTGCATATATTCATAGGCTGAGAATAACGGCGAGGCAATATTCCCATCCACGATGACAAGACAGTCAATCCATCGGGGAAATTTTGCTCCCCACTGTCACTCGTTTCAGCCTGAATCTAGCTACTGAGTGAATTCAATAATTATGTGAAAGCAAAAGAAATGGAGGATGGCGAAATATTAAATTTATCCACAGAAAAAAGGCAATCGTGCATAAAAAGCTAGTAGAAAAACTACATCGACTTTTGCGTAAGACATAATGGTGCATCCTCCTGTGAAATGTAAAATGTCCTATTAAACCTAATTTTAAGAGTATGTTCAAATGAAAGTTTAGGAAAGTATTAGACTGAGTGCTAATTAAACAGCCATAGTTATTTGTCTTAAGCAAGTAGCGTACTTATATTTTGAAATAAACAATTCATTTCTAATATCTTGTGTTGAAGTCGTGTATCTTTCAAATCGATGTTTTTTGCAAATTATCAAATATTAGCTGTCCATATAGTTATCAGTTTATGGTACTCAAGACCCAACAAGTTATTAAATATACGGTACATTATTTACGTACCGTATTTAATTTAAAAAAAGCAGTGGAACAGCTAACTACTTCATATAGTTGGACAATGGATATCATGGGTAAGCGATTTTCTTGTTTAGAAATATTTCCTGCATTTTAAACTATAAAGTCACCAAAACACGATTAAATTGCATGTCAAATTAGAAAGTGTTTTTCAACCGCGTGGACGTGCTAAGAATCACCAATTTAAGGTTCACAATATTTCTTTCACAAGTTTTAATCAGTCACAAGTCAATGCAATTGCCACAGTCAGCCTAAGATGTACCATTTGGTAACGGGGTTCACACAATCAGGAAGCAAATAATATCCCACGAAGGCTGAGAATTAGGGGACGGTCTGGACTTATGTTTAGTATTTTTTGCCCTTAAGGTAACCAAGCTAATCTTGCAATATCAAGCGAAGTGGTATTTGAATTATTCATCGATCGACACCGGCTAATTATAACATTTAAAATTATTCTAAGACACGTTTTTGCACATGAAGTTTCGCACGATACGTTGACATTTATTTTAAAAATGTACGTACTAAAAATATACATTTCACGCTATTTTTCCTCATGAAAAATGCAAAGCCAACCACATTACATTTGATATTAAAAAATATCTTTCCCATCTAATAGTGAATGCAAAAAATGTTCATTCTTTATCTCCTTTTGATGATCGGTCAACACTCCTGTTTCATTCACAGTGATGTTAATTTTAGGTTATGTTCGGAAAATCCAGAGTACATGCTTTATCGCATAAAATGAAACAAATTTATGCTATCTAAAATCATAAATCAAGCCAAAGATATGTTTAATTCTTTTATACTATACTGTTTTTCACTCAATGAAACGAAGTGCCGCTAAAATGCCGGATATAGTAATCATTGGAATGAGACTTGCTCAAATTTTCGTGAATTATTGAATTTTTCAACGAATTGCAGACTTTAATACGATTAAATAATAAATAATACAAATGCCAAGATATTTTCTGGAGAATCGTTTTTTACTCTTATAAACTGTGATTTTATTTTTTTGAAAAATTGTGATTTAAATTTACGACTCATTTTAATGTCATTTATTTAATAGATAATTCAAATATGTAATATTAATTCACACTCGACTTACCCGGTACCGCTGCGAATGATTTTGTAGATCTTGTTAAAGAAATGGCCGTGTCCTTAAAGAACTTGTCAATGTGTAATTCTGGGCCAAGAGTCAAGGTTTCAAATCCATATTGCACAGACACAGGTATATATAGATGCGTTATTGACGAGCGTCATTGAAAAATGCCAAATTGAAAGCAGTTTCCTTTCCTTTTATGTGTACAAAGTCGGCATGGAGTCTTATCCAAATTCAAAATGGGAGCCATCTACGAGATCCAGTCAAGCCTCCTGCATATTTGATACAACTGCATATAAAATTCAAAATAAATGGAAATTACTGTTTTGAACATGAGAAACATGCTTGATTCGGAGTAAGTGTATTTATAAGAAGCAGACCTGTATTATAATGGTTAAAAAAAAGGCCAAAACTTTCATCATCGCAGGCACAAAAATATAGGTTATCCCACTTCCCTTACTCACTGCCTATACCTCTTAAGTATGAATACATTAAATTAGCAGGAAATTTATGAGAAATTACGATGTAGGCTACCAATGCTCTTGGACACATGAAATATGTAACGGATGTTCTCGTATTGGATGCAAAAGCTTTTAAAATCGGGGTTTCTAAACACAATACCAATATTAAAGGGAAGATTACGAAATGGGATCGTGATATTTAAGATGCGCGCGACTCAAAACCTACCTTTGGAAACGAGTTATACAAGATGACGATAAAATTAACCGTATATACTTATCGAACTACGAAGAGTAAAGTATTAAAAATGTAAAGCAATTAAAAATTTGAAAAATAGTCTTTTATATAGTACATGTAAGTAAACAAAGTTATGTAAAATCTTTTTGTATGTGCATGTACATCTAATAGTTTTTTTTTCTGCAAGGTAAAAATTGCAAGGTAGTCGTGCATGCATGATTTTATAAAAAAAAAGTTCATACTATAATTTCAGGAAATTCAAAGTCACGTATGGTTCGTTATTACAGATAACAATCGCTTTTTAGCATCGCTAAACTATCTTTTAATATCCCAAATTACGGTCAATAATTGAACTTGATTGTACGTCGTGGTTCAACCTCGAAATAAAATCTACCACATTAAAGCAAAACGCATTTTTTTTGGAATAATTTCAAACTGTTATGATGGTATTATTATTTTAGATTTATCTGATTGCAAGTGTTTAAGAATTACATGCTTAATTCGAACATTAATAGAAACGTGAAAACTATTTGAATTTAATTTTTAGAAATATTTCAGAATTAAAACGATTTTGGTGAAGGATGAAACATTACGGTATATTCATCTTACATGTATAAATGCACAAAGCTGACGAATCATGTACGAATACATAAATCATGACCACTTTTTCATCTGATAGTGATAAAATTCAACAGACAATTTATCATTATGAAATTTTGTACATTTCTTTGGAAGATATTTGAACTTTAAAAAAGAACGCAGAATAAGCTTAATTATTTATTGCAAATGCTCTTTAAATATAGAAAGTATCCCATTACTAATTGTCGATCAAACATTTTCATGATTAATGCAATCCAAGCTTATGTAAGAATAATAAAAGGACATTTAAGCAAAGTATACTAGCCCAAAGCTTCAAACAACTATGTGTTTTCCATTACCATTAAGCTAAAAATTCTCCATATTTTAATGACATGCGAAAACTTCACAACTTTTTAAAACCAAGTGCAGTTCGTGCATGCATGTATATGTAGTGTATCTCCAGTGGATTGTAATGTGAATCAGGAATGTAATAACATTATGCCTCCATTAAGCATCAATGTGATAAAACTCGTGATATTATGAGCTCATATTTGATTGCGGGATGCAGAAATTACGAAGGTTTTCACTGCACGAAATTGCATGCACTCTAAAATTTACATTAGCCAAAAAGGTAACGTAAATTAATGCCAAAATGCTGAGTTATGTTTCATTGTATAGCCAAGTTCAATATAACTAGGTACGATGTCTATTATACTCTCTGAATTTATAATCCATCACGAGACTCAACAGGGAGGGCCTATATGTGCCATATTTTTCATGTAAAAAAATCCGCCAATTTCAGTTCGTACGTTAAGTCTAGTCGTGGTAGTTTTAAAACAAGTTTTGAATGGGAGGGTTAAAACATTTCAACGAGCAAGTTTATATGCTGATGATATTAAGCGTATAGAAATTTACGTTGTAAATTGGTAAATGTGCGTGAAAGGATCAATATACAAACATACATTACACGCCTACTTGACCAAACATATAGCATAAAAATGATTCATCCCATTTTCAAACTTGCCCCAAAAAATTAAATAGCAACATCTTGAAAAGTCTTTATTATTGAATTACGTCTAACATATATCAACTTGCAGTATGTTGATTTGTATTTTCAGGTCAGGTGAACCGAAATTGACTACTAATATTGTTTTTCTAAAAAGGTGGGTTTTTTGGCGATTGACCTCCATATTTTAAAGCTTAATAACATTAAACTTTTCTATTTAGATAATTGCAACCTCCATATTTAAAATGCACGCTACGTTAACCCGATACATCTCCTATACAAGTATAAAATATATATGAAAATAAATTTTGACCATATATTTTTCTTCATTTCTAAATTAAAAGTATTAGGAAGAACGTAAACTACATGTATATGTGTCTTAAAAGAAAAGTTGACTTAGGAACGTTTTAAAGTACAGTAAATGCACGGCATCTGAGTTTCGTTGTATGGGCATACAAATAGATTTAATGTCTTGCGTAAAAAATGTACAATGACGCACATTAAAGAACTTGTTACAATTCTTATTACCAAGAAAATGTATGTGTTTAACAGCGCATTTTATTTTGAATGTAAATGATATTAACGATAATCCAATCAGTATAATATGCGTTTGTTAATTACATGTACTATATACACTGTATATGAATTTAACGACCATGATCCTGGTCATACAATGCTATGCTATGATAAATATTTTAAACAAAAGGTCGCTTATACGATTTCTCCAGGTCATTGACCACTCGCAACGGTCAACGAGTACCGTTGTATACTAGCATATACAAGTTCGTTAAAAACAATTTATGAACCTGCATATAAGTAACAGGTAGCAAAGTCATTAAAACTAGCCTAGTTAATTGTTAACACACATCTTAACATCAGTGAACGGAATGATAGGACAATCCCATGTCGATATCTTGATATCCAAGAGGGCAAGATACGCAATTTAGATAATCAATGCATAACTCAATACATAACGCCCTTTCAAAACATGGAAATTTACTTATCTGATTATCTTATTAAAGCTGATCTAATCACGTCTTGTTACGACTTAGAAATACATGTACATGCATAGTTATAATAAATTAAAAACCTGAAATGTTTTAAAGAGTAAAAACGTCTACGTGACTATTCGTTCCATATTGATAGGATTTAATTGGGTATACAAACGCAAAAACTTTGAATGTTCATTTTTAGAGAAACAGGTTATTAAACTCGAGCATGCCATCTGTTGACTACAACGGAATTTTTAATCCAACATGCAGTGGAAGCATGCCTGAATTGAATTACAAGTCGTGGCTCGACATTCAGGATACCGGTACTTAGTAATTACTGCCATGAATGTATGTCCCGTCGCGGTACACACGCTTTTCCTCGTTAGTTGTACATATTTTTTTTTCTTTTTTTTGTAGCTTCCTTGATATTTCAATAGATTACAAGCGCAATACATGGAAAATAATTGCCTGTGTCCAATAAACAAATATCATTTATTCGATCGGAAACAGTAAATTGAGCTGTTCTTCTAATTAAATGCGACAGCAGTTTAAAATAGATACGTGTGTTAAGTCACTAAACTTTTTTTCATGGATACCTTTGTGACAAAACACGCGTGACGATTTTTTAAGTATACAACTTTAACATAGCATATCACATGTCAAAATGAATAGTTCGTATAATGAACATGTCACGCCAATTAGAATTTGGATTAAAATATATAAATTATACTTCTATAATTAAGTCGATATGCAAATACATGTATGCGTGCTAAATTCAGGATTAGCTGAAGTGCACTGACCGTATAAAATGTATGATCAAAGTCAAGATACAACTAAGGTTATAATCGCATCAAATTTCCCCCACCTGATTCGTGCTATCCAGAAAATGTCATCAGTTTCCTACTTGCTGCTGGCTGCATGGGCACACACATTTATGTAATTTCCATTTGAATATTTCGCACATTCAATAAAAATGGATGTGTGCAAATACAAGCATGTAAAAGTTGCAGAAAAAACGGGGAAGGTGCTCTATATGCCTAGTTTTTAGACCCACTGTATTAAGGAAGTGCACATGCAGGTTATAGGGAGAATTATTGTTCCATCATGCGCACAATATCAAAAAATGACATACAAAAAAAGCGGTTTCGGAATAATGTAAAACAGCATTCCTCTAAATAAAACTATAAATTTTAAATATGAGATTACCCCGATCCGGCCTAATTTTTGCGCTTGGTTTAACTCGCGAGCATATATGGAAAAGCGTTGTAAAACAGATTTGCTGTGGTTTATTTAAAAGAATTTTCACATTTTTTTTCATTTGTTACGAAGGATTCAAGAAGAAATAAACAATTTCATGCTTATAAACGCAACCACTACAGTTTACGCTACAGTTTAATCCAACATACAGTATAATGCTTTTGGATAAGTTTCGTTCAGATAACGCTTGAAAATGCATAACAACCAGCATAGTAGGCCTACGTGATACTTTCCATGTATCAAAACGATTTCTGAAACAAGAGTTATTACACTTCTAATTGAATTGGGGAAATTTTTCTGATATAATTGCGTTTATTTTCAATTCATTAAAACCTTTATTATTATCTTCGAAGTGCTAATGTCTCGTTTATCGTTCGCACGAACGCGGAAACGAACTAAATAGGTTGCTCAAACCCCCCAAAAACCAGACCCACTTCCTAAGGCTAGATGGTAAAATTAGTCTCGTCCATTGGTCACAAATTTTTGGTTATTAGCTTATTAGCCTTATTAAGTGTTTATATTTCAAAAAATGTTACAAATTATATAATCATCGTGATAAACAACTAAACAAATAAAAGAGGTTAAAACCGGGGGCAGAAAAATTAATTATATACACGAGGTCCCACACATCACATTTTATTTGCAAAAAAAGCATTTTTCGATAGCTAATTGTTCCTTGCATAATTAACATAAAATTGGCAAGTTTGCTACCGGAAGGCAGACACGATCAATCCCAATTTTAAGTAAAAGCACGTTAAATGGGGATAGACGGTCCACAGAGGTCAAGAGGGCAGAGCAACAGATTACATATAGCACACGATGAGGTCAGAACCCTTCACCACTGCTTTTTCCCCCATCAAAATCTGCTCAGCTCATCTTAAAACGTGCTTTGCATAATTGTGGTTTTTACGGGCAACTAGCTTTAAGAAGCTTAAAAGGTATACACTCCAAGGAGGCCACTGAATTTTACAGTTTAATATACTCTGAGGACATAACGTCACGAATATACAGACTGTTGATTGCTGTAATCGATGAAAAACTATTGGGTAACCGCAGGGCAACAATAATTATAAAGACAAATTTGTTTTCAACATTTAAATCATTATGCTCAGCATTTTGCAAGTTATGTTTCGAAAGGCACAGTGATTGAAGTACAAAAACAATTTCATTTTGGAATTCATCATTGGGCAGACACGTTATCTGTGCCATATTAATTAAGGTGTCATATATAGTATAACAGTGGTAGTTGGACAGTTGGCAGAATGACAACTTTATATTTAAGATTGGTGTATACATTGTACAAGGATATACATGTACATTATACCCATCTTGCATAACATATTTCAAAGAATTTGCCCTCAAATTTATAGTAATATCTCTTCGTAGGTTTAAAATGAATATGGAGCAATAAGTCCATATTGGCCCACAATTAGCCGCCATATGCAGATGTAAAGGCGCGTACACACCAACGCAACATTGTTGCAAAACAAAGTTTTAAATGCAAAACAAAGTTTTGCAACAATGTTGCGTTGGTGTGTACGCGCCTTAAACGTGAACGGCAAATTCAAACGAAATATATGTTTATCAATACTTGTGCAGTCGGTCATGATTGTACGCTTTTCATTTACATCGTCCAGTGTAGCTTAGTTATTAATTCACATTTTTATCCCCAAAAAGAAATATAAAAAAAATACAAGCGATAATAAACCACGACGTACATGTATACATGTACACGTTTTGGGGAGGAGCTCAAAATCTATGACGAACTTCTGCCATTGAACCCTTGAGATGAAAACTATTTGAATATTACCGTGAAAACCAAGAGGAAAAAAACAGCAGCAACTACAGTAAGTTAAATCTTGATTCAAAAGAGCTTTTTGGTCGAAAATTGATAGCCATGATGGCACGTAGCATACAGGTTTACGAATATATCTCTTAACCTTCTTAAAATGATCATTATAAGCTAAACACGTTTGAACTAAATTAAGTCATGCAACGTGAAATATTCCCCTAAAACCTGTAAAGGATACTTTTCTATTGTGCGAATTAGTTATCTAATTCACCTGAATTCCCGTCTAGTGGTTTACTGCGGGCCAAAATGTCACTGGTATGATTTAGCAAAACGGCAACCAGTCTTTTTCACGAAGTGCATTTGAGATTTTGTTCGGAAGTAACGAGTAAATAAAACCCTCTTCTTTCTCCCTGCAGGAATTTTTTATACCAAAAAAAAAACATTTCGAGTTTATGTGAGGTTACTTTAAATATCTCAAACCTTAGTTATGAACACGAATTTACTACCTCTTTTCATTATAGAAGGCCTCGTCTTAAAATCTGATAAATATGTCAAAAAGGAGTTTTGACTTACTGTGAACATACAAGACTTTATATATTTTTTATAATAACCAGATATGCGTGTTCAATTTCTTGCTTTGGCATGCAGCGCAAAAAAAAACTTTGAATTTAATATTTTACAGTCATATTTAATTGAGTGAAACTTTCGTATATGTAAAACCGCTGATATTATCCGTAATTCTGGTCAAATTATAAAAACCAAAACTTTAAATTTTCCAGAAGCTTCAAAAATATTTTTTACGGATGATAAAGAGCAGAAAAGACAACCCAAAAGTGTTGTTGAATAATGGTCAGTACAATACTACAGATTATTTACTAAAATGACGAAGTATAATAATAATTTTTATAATAAAGAAACAGTTTCATATAATTGTCTAATAAAACTGTATAATAATCTAATTAGACAAATAAGAATATTCGTCTAATAAAACTAGAAGAAACAATTAATGCAATTAATGGCATGTACAATGTACTGCATAATATTATTATAGAAATTATCACTACACTAATGGAAATAATCTAAAAATTAAAATTGAATTTTCATTTGCGAACCATTGTAAAACTATTGCAGGACATCATTTCAAGCTACCTGTTTAACAGCACGAAATATGTTTACTTGAAATTCATCAGTTTCACTCAGTTCTTGTAAATGTCTGAGCAACCTTCCCAGAAGCTTTATCTTCAAAATTAGGACTGCTATACGAGGCCACTAATAACTTTAATGTCCAACTTTTGAATTTCCCAACAGACAAAAAGTGGTCGTATCAAGCGTTCAGTGAACTAGATATTCACTTTTCTAACTTCCAGACATGTGCAAAAACCTCAAACCAAAAACCTACCTGGGCACATTTTTAATTTAGGTTTTGAAGTTGTCTAGACCCGCCTGCTAGTGCCCAATTTGTTTGTTAATTAATTTACTGAAATACTATATGTAGAACCACCACAGATTGATACAATTGGAAATAAGGAACAGATTAAAAGGTGTACTTGTTCACCGAGGATGTGGCCTTCCTCTGCCCACAAATCTCTTTACGGAATTCTTGATTTAGTGTTATCCGTACACTTCATAGCGTTTTACTTCTGGCGCACGTTAGCTTCAGAGTAAACTGTAGTCGTGATTAAATCGCAGTTTCATTCCCAAAGAATGCACAAATTGAGCCAAATGGGAATATAAAAGAACGCGTTAAGACAAATGCACAAATCGGATTGTTTATCCAAAGACATAATGAGATAAAGTAAATAAAATCAACAGAGCGAATCCCTTTACTCGAGACTGAAATCGTGTAGCGAATGGAAAGTGTGCTCAACTCTTAAGATATGTGAAGACCAACCTACTTAATAAGCCATTATTTAGAATTTCAAACATTTCTTTTCATCAAATTACTAAGTTTCTCATCTTTCTTAAGTGCACATGCGAGTAACGCATTATTAGGAGAACTATTATTATAACAAATACGCGACATTTGTCTGAAGATTATAGTAAATTTTGTGAAGCGTAGTTTTCATTTTCAAATGAGTGCATTTAAAATGGACATTGACCAAATAATTGCCAATTAGTTACAGCAATAATCAGTTAAAATAACTGGATTGTGGATAAGCACTTTTGTGATAATTTAAAGAAAACAAACTTTGTTTGATAAAATTATCTTAATGATAAATGTACCGCATACCATCCATGAAGCATAAAGCGCGGACATTTCGGATAAATCTCAGTTTCCTTTATCGATATATTGTATTTAATATCTATATTGATAATTCTCGCACTACATTACTTTGACGGAAATGAATATGCTCCCAAACGATTACGATGCTCATAACGTTCTAAATGAATAGCATTTTAGGGTAAAAGTTATATTAATGAAATTTTTATTCCGTGACTGTTTATTCACCTTTAACTTAATTGTTGGCATCAGTATAAGGAGCCACAAACCGAAATGCGTTTTTCTTTAATTTAGACTACCGGTAGCCCATATGCCTGTATCAGTGACTTAACAAGGAAATTGTGGTGCTTCAAGATTGGAAACGGACCGCGTAAAACGTTAAATTACTTAATGCTTTCTGAGCAAACATGTAATGGATAACATTATAAGAAATACTCTATGGATATATATGGCTGATGCACTGTGCAATATCAACGTTGGGAAATTAATGAAACGAACATCTGTATTTGCCAAGTAACGCTAGTTGACTGTTCTTTGATCTGCAAATACATATTTACCCGTGAATAATTGTCATTGACTAGACTGATAATTACACATGGTAATTGAGCTACAGTGCAGGTGAATGAAATTAAATGAAATGACGAGAGAGATCATTACAAGAATTGCTTTTTCGTGAAATCCGGATATAAATGATTTTATCGAAATCTTGTAGCATTTATTCATGCTTCTTTTCCCAATGTTATCAAAATAGAGAAATAAAGAAATACGCAAATCCCATTGTCACGTAAGGAAATATCTCGATATGTTTTCGGATATTTTCATGTCCACATTTCGTTATTATAGCGTTTAGAGAAAAATTAAATTGGACAATACATTAGTTGTGGTAAGTTTTGCAGGCGTTATGAAAGTAACAGATCTCAAAATGTAAGTATACAATATGTTCATCTCATTTTTTATATAAATATTGATAATGCAACTAAAATATTATATAAAATTAACCAATACTCAACTTAGTATACCCGGTACGGTAATAATGCAACATATAGGCATGCACAAGTTATTGAAAACGTTGTGACCATTAAGATTTTTTTGTTGATTAACTCAAGTCTAATTTGAATTTATGTCCTTCTTGAATTTGAATCACAGGGCTCAATAAAAAAGTTTTCAACAGCTCAGAAGTTATAAAATAGCCTCTAATATATAAATTTGGAAATGCTAAAAAACTTTGCAAAGAGAAAAAAAATGCAGCACTCACTCACCTGTTGCGGACTCGCAGCGATTGAATAGTGAAGCTTTTCCAGTAACAACAATCCAAATTTTAGAGAGTAAAACCAAAGTCTCGTGTCCCGAGGTGTTTACATCGACCATGCAGTCCTTGTATTGCTTTACCGTCACTTAAGCCCCATGGGTCTAGGTCGCAATCAATGTCAGCGCAATCGATATCGTTCCGAGGATGTCACATTTGCAATTTTGAGGATGAAATTTTTTTTTTTCAGAACCAGAAGGGAAAAAGTCCTCGAGGAATTCACAATCTGAAACTCGGTTGAATTGTATATCCCAAGTCGCACGCTCCAGTGTATTTTATCGAGCAATAATGTTACGCTCGATGAGCGCGATCTGATTGGCCGTCCAAAAGATGGCCTTTTCGAGGCGACTCCTCCTCGTCTTAAGTTCAAACTCAATTAGATAACACGTTGATATTCCTGCACTAATGACAGCGCATTGTCCACAAAAAGAGTGTCCACAATCGGCTACATCCGAACGAACTTAGAAAGTTCTGCAGGCTCCAGGAAGCAGTAATGAGAAGCAGTCGTTGAAGAGCATCTTCGGAGGCGCTCTGGCACAAAACGCAACAGACTGCGAGACGAAATCTGCTCGCGTTAATTGCGTTTTACATACGGATGATGACTTGATGCGATTTGCACTGGGTTTCCTCAACCGTTGTATGGGCAAAACCGGTATTTACCACGTGTCTTAACGAAGCACCAGCCGTTAATTCAGGTTGCTCGAAGAGGAGGAGGAGAAGGAGGGCAACACTCGTTTCTTTTCAGTAAATCCCATCAAAAGGAAACTTTTCAGTTGCAATAAGTCCACGATGTTATTGAATTTTCTGCGGCGATCTCCCACCAATCGTGAGTGTCTTTGGCTCCAGTCTGCAGTATCTGCGACTAGTTTCATACGTGACTGGAGCTCGTATATAACATGCGTGAAAACTAGATAAACCAGACGAGAGTAGCAGCGCGGAGGCCGAGCACCTGAAATTTCGACGAACGCAAATTACATACCAGATATATACTTATACTATAATGAAAAATTGGAACTGTTAAAAAACCGCTAATGCATAAAACTACCTTTTTAAGGTGTTTTTTTTAGAAACGAATATTTTAACCCCAACGTGTTCTAGTTCAGTACAATTTAAGGCAATCAGTATGCGCTGATTAGGTATTTATAGCTCGATGGCTTCAATGTCGTGACATTAACACAGTTTCGATGCCTTTTAAAAAAGCAAAAACGTGATTGGAAATAACGAAGTAAGACATTATAAATAATAGCTCGCAAACTACCTTATAAAAAAACGAAGAAAGAAAATACCATAACTTGGGGTGAGTTTGTCTAAGGTGAGGTGACTTTGTCCACCAAAAAACAAAGGAACATCGTTGACAATTTTCGCCATTTTCATTTTAAACGTTCAATATTTGCCTGATTTCAGTATAAAGTACTATTAACTGTACTGATAGATGCTTTTTTCAACCTTTAATTGGCTGAAATTATCATTTTTTCAGTTTTTTGCTTATACTATTGGTTTTGGTTGCCATGTGATTGTAATAAACTTCTTACATGTATATTTCTTACCACTGTTCTATGAAGATAGAAAGCTGAACTTTCATTCACAAATATCATATGTTATTAATAAAAACAAATTGAACAAATTAAACAAATTAGACAGTCAATAATCTGTAAAATATATCAGTATATTTGTCAATTTAAAATTTCAGTGAGCTTAAAGAGTTCGATTAAAAAATGGGTTGAAAAATTACTCAAAGTCACCCCAGTTTATGGTACGAGAAGTTAGCGAAAGTATTGACTTGTCAAGGGTACATTCATTTTTTCAAAAAAGTTTTCAATTCATAGTTTTATTTATTTAAAAATAATTTCTACTACTACAATTTATGATTAACATTAATGCGGATTCTAATAAATGCAGTAATGGACCTTTAAAGTCATGTTCGATAAGTCCTATACAAAGTTTAATACTAGGAAATAGATATACGGTATGACCAAGTCTAGCGACAATACAATGTAACCAATTCTCAGCTTTTCTTTTTTAAATTTGTGCCGTACCACTTTACCGTTATTGACAGAAAAATCAAATTTATGGAATTGTTGTCAGGATACAAGCAGTGTATATTTGATCAGTGAACCCAATAAAACATTATAATCATTAGTTTTATTCAATATTACCGCCAAGTTACAGAGCAGTACAGCTTCCTCGCATATTATGGTTCTAAAAAATACCCACTTTCTCATGGATCTCGATAGGTAAAACCTGTATTTGCCCGTTGCATGACATTCACCAATTTTTACCTATTGAAATGGTGCATTGACTTATAATGACATTCACATCATTTGCCTAGCGAGTAACCAACCCATGAAGAGATAATCGTAAGTATATGTTGTATAAGAAATGGATTGCGTCGTCAATTGAAAAACTGCATAATAAATTCAAATGAGTCATTCGCAGGGTAACCACAAATTGCTTGGGCGCCTGACTTAAGTGGAAGAAATTGAGGCATCACGAAACTTTGTTTCTATTGAGCGTATGAAAAAACACAGGAACTTTGTGACCACGGTGTACATACTTTGGTATATTTGCATGTCCAAGTGCAGAAAGTACATGTGTAATTTATTTACTGTATGTCTGAATGATTTTCTCAGTGACTTAGAAATTGCCTGCAGTTTGCCAATATATTAATTCATTTTAACGAACTACATTTATCCTTACATTTCTATCAAATTATTCACAAATTTGATTAAAGTAATCTAGTCGCCATAAACGTACTGTATGTAATGGTTCGATCGTACCGAGTAATAAAATGCATAGTAAATAAAGAAGGAAGTACATCAGTTCATTTACGCTGCATAAAGGTTTTCGTTAACCTAGTTATGAAAATCGTGTTACGTTTGATTGAGCTCGCTAATTATACGCAGAACTATAACAAAGCCGTTCGCCAATTCCAGGGCCCAATTGTAAAACTGTCCGAAACACGAATAAAATACATGCCCTATTCTAATAAGCGAAATCGTATTTTCCTGATTTTGGTAGCAAATATAAATGATAAAAGTGTGTATAGATGGGAAGTCCGTTGACTTAATGTACAATTTTTTGTCTTTCAGCGCGGTGGTTCAAAAACGATGCATTTCTCACTTAAATTCAAAGCAACGTAATTTCTTTAGCAGTATAATTATTTTAATTGAATCCATATATAAGTAGCATAGGTCAAACAACTGCTCAGTTTCTTGGCTGCGACACAGGAAAAACTATATTTTGTCAAGCTTACGATATAAAAAATGTACTTTTCTATTAGTTACCTCAACAATAGCAAAATGCAATTAATCAATGTTGAAGTACAAATTCTGACAACAAGTGCTTATAAAAATACACGCCAAACTAACTAGCCATCACGCACTAATAGTCTTCTCTGACCTTTTTCACACGACTAGAACGGACTTATTTAGCCTAAATTGTGAGCGACAGTGAGTCTAACTTGATTGTAACAATTAACATACTTGTAAGTAAAAATAGTACTATTTGGTGTTGTATATTGTTTAATCATTCTTCACTGACCATTTCAAAGAAAATAGAAACGTGAATAAAAATTAAACTAAAAAAAGCTCGCACTATAACAGCTTCGAAAAAAAACTGGTGATGGAAAAGCTTAAAATGTTATCAGAATGTTTGGGGGTTTAAAATTAAATTTTTTTTCGTTAGTATAATACTTTATAAATGGGGGTAATAATTATAATAAGAATAATAATTGGTTCATTATCCAACATGCATTTCTTACCAAAAAGAAATTAGCTAGTGGGGTTAATAAGCTGAAAAATTACTACACTGTACTTATAAAACTTATAAAACATATATAAGCACCATCAGTAAAGCGTAACTATAAGGTCGATTTTCCTGGAAGACGTTTAAGTACGAGCTCGTATAGTTTCAGGAAATGTAATATATTTAATGACAGCGTTTAACAACCAGGCCGACTGATATTATGACAATCTATGTCTGTATAATTATAAAATATTGCAATCATTAACCTAGCTGTGGAGCTGCTACAAATTGGGAAATAATTTCTATCAATGTCCTGTGGATTGTGGATTCGTGCAGTTCAAAACTAAAATGTTGGAGAAACATCTAGCATTTCTAACAGAACTTGTCTACATGCATCGAAAAAATAATTATTCGCATGCTGTGCATTTTAATTGGGAGCTACGGAAAAGAGTGGTTAATGGGGAACGAGGTAGCTTTAATAGCCGAAATTAACCCTCAAGATACGAGGCATACATTTACGAGAGACCTACTTAAGAACGTGTGTACGATCAAGAGCAAGCAGCATCCTCCCCATCATCATTATCTAAGAACATGATTTTCATCTAAACGTGACTAAAATTTTTGAATGTAGCAAGTTAGAATAAAAAATGTTTCGCGAAATATCTGTAAATTCATCATCGCTAAATACTGTAATGTCAGAGAGGGAGCAATAGTAGACCCACCTGAAGGCAACTAAGAATTATAACCTGTATCTTACATGATATGAACAATTTCCCTTGGATGCAGAAAATTGCAATCTTTACTAAATAAATACTAATGTAATGTTCCAATTGTTCTCTATACATCCCACGAAGATGCTTTTAGATGATCGGACACTTGTGATAAGTTATCTGAGAAGAATGTGAAGTTAATACACAAATACACAAAAAGATTTAAATTAAGATCATTTTGTGATCTTGGATTTTCGTTCCCAAAGCCAAAAAGCGCGCTAATGTTTGAGGTCTAATCACCTGAAAATAATAATCTCGGATAATAAATATTCTTGCTGAGATTTGTTCCAATATATAAAAGTTTGCAAATAATTGCGAGACATTTTAATTAAATAATAATTTTACTATATTGTTGCTAAATTATAAACATGTACCGGCAAAAACTAAGAAAGTACCTTGTTATAAAAATATTACTAACAGTACTTGTAAATACATTTTTGCCCCAACTTATAAACGTTGACGCTGCCTTTCCATTAAGATTTAAAATGTATCCAATTTTCTTTTATATTTTTAAATTATACACATTTAAAAACAACTTTCGGATATTTTTTATATTTGTATTCAAAAAAAATTGCGTTAAACATAGAAGATTGTTGAATCTTAGATATCGGTGTCAAGGAATGAGTTGGCAAACATACATACAAATAATATGACTATATGTCAAATAAAACTATCGATAAATATGAAATACTTTCGATTGAGTAGGAAAAGTCGTTTGATTTAAGGCTTGTTCAAAATTTAAGTTAATATTTGACTAGAGAACAAATTAGGTCAATGAGAATCAAAATGCTTAGACTGTTATTGTGTCCCAGTTTGAGTTTGCTTTATAGTTAAAATTTAATTTTCTTTTTTATAAACACCATCCTATGAAGAATAAAATTATATTCCACACAATACTAGCACTAAGGATCAATGGAATTATTTGCACTTTCTATAAATACGAGCGTGTTTTCCTGTCTGCTTCCTGTTTTATTGTTGTCCTGTTTTAAGAGGACAGTTTTCAACATTGGTTTGCCTAAACAAGAAAGTTAAAGTGGGAATATTTTGTAAATAATATCCATGTATTGCAATTTTATTTGAATAAAAAAGTGAGTGTACACTTATGCTAAGTTTTCATCGCATTTATACAAGGTATATTTTTTGAAAGCTGGATATTTTGTTAATTAAAAACTTTCACTGTTTTTATTTGATCAAATTCTTTATCCAGATTTTAATGCGTGCATGTGTTGCAATTAAAGAAATAAGTATTTGCAATAAATTTAAGTCCATTACGTTTGCAAGAGTGTTTTTTTTTTAATAACTTAATAGGCACGTTTCACCAAATATCCGCTTTATGCATAAATGTTGACATCAAATTACATTTTCAGTCACTTACAAATGCAGCTTATGGCAGATAAAATCCTAAATTGCTTGTCAGCGAAACCCAAATTTATATTTACAGATAATGATTAAAAAGAATGTGGTTTGCCTTTACATCAACAACATTTTTCATTAAAGCCAATTTATTGAAATGGTGAGCATGAAATCTAGGAGAATTTTTGTCCTTATGTTTATCTAGAATTGTAAATTATACACTATAGATAAAGGTGCTGTTGACAGACAACCATCAGGTATCTCCCGTTGAGCTTACCATTCACCAAACACAATGGCCCGCTAATTATTATGTAATTAACTAACGGAAGTAGCTGGCCTGTTATTAAAATCCAGGATAAAATGTTAGGTTTCATTGAAATTTGGGACAAACCTTGTGTGATGGTTCATATATCCAAAATAGGTTGTAAAAATATATATAGGAGCGTATCAGCAATATTTCGCAACAGTCTGTACTGAATTAATGTCCCGTGATTATTGGTGTTGTCCTGTAATCCGGTACCGTCCTGTCGTTTTAAACATTGAAACTAAGTTGAAACAAATATAGGTAAAATATGTTCCGAAAAGTATTTCTCAAAATTAAGGCCTATAGGCTAAATCTAATCTTAATTATTCACAAAAATTGCCATTACCGTTGATTTCCAAAATGCTAACAATTCGATGAACAGCACATTATCCTTTTAAGACCGAAAAATGTCAATCTTAAATCAGAAAGTTCAGTAATTCGCATATTACGAGTTGTAACAAAACGATAATGTAATGCTCTACATTCACTCTACAGGAACCTACAACATGATTCAAAAAGAAGGGTTACCCATTTGTTTTATCTTATAATTTAAATGTAGGTCAGTATTGCTTATTTATACTTGCATCTGAATAAATGTATACTTTTTTCGAGTTTTTAGTTCAACTAAAAACATCAGCGATGTTATCACAGAAATTACCTTGACCATGCCCATAGTTGTAAAGCACACGCCTGCTTATTATTGGTTCTGCCGAAAACATTTGCGCTAACAATTCCAGATCAGACTATTTAAAATTGGCTTTTTTAAGATTTAATACTTAGATACGTGAATGATGTAAAGCAGTAATCAAGATGCTAAATAGCCATTAAATAATCGTCAGGTTTACAGGTGGTTAAGCTTAAAGGTCAGCGCACCAATAATTATGCTGAGTATATCTAGAAACGAAGTCTAAATTTCCTTATTTCCACATCCAACTTTCTATTTTCAGGTTTTTAATGATAGTTTTTCAAGAAACCAAATGATAATATTCGTATCATATACTAACATACATGTATTACCTGTTCTCAAATTGACCCGGATGGAAAATGGACATACTGTACTTGTATAGCTGTACATACTGCATAGTCCTGCTGTATATGGTCATACATGGACATTATGTCCAAACATGCCCAATTTTTGGTCTGGACAAATAGCACACTTTTAAACTCGGGGATATGATATTCACACGTACAGTACATGTATAGCCGCACACGACACTGCTTTTTTACAATAATCGTCTGACATGACAATCTTAGAGGCTTGTATGCCAAAATAATTAAACTTATGATAGGGTATATGAGCTAAGCGCGCCTTAAATTTTCCAGCAATGAGGTCGTAGGACAAATTTTTAAGAAAATAGGACATCAAGGGACTTTCAAATTAAATGCAAATGTCATAAACATACTGTAAATAGTTATATGACTGAATTGTCGCGTTTTCCCGTCTTGTAGGTCAAGACTATACTTACTTTTGTTGTGACGTTTCACGCAAAGGGTGCCGCCATATTTCACCTCAAAGTGGGAAGTATGCCGTTAAACTTGACCAGTGACATTCCGTAATAGCTACAACGTTTGAAGAATCAATCCGATGCAAAGTGTGCGAATTAATGTTTAAGTATTAATATTTTTTAGAAAACTGGGCCAAAAAGAGTATTCGTAGAGACGTCGACCATTTACCATTATTCTGTGATTGATTAAGGACTGCATATTATCTATACTTTCAAGGGAGTTTAATCCTACTGTGGTTTAATAACTAATAACTAATTACACGATAAAGCACATTTTTAAAAAATAGGTCGAAAGCAGTTTTAGGCCCTAAGAATTAACATTGCTACTCTCGCAACTTAATTTTTGAACTAAATGCATTAACATTTGTGTCGCAGCGAATCAATTGCCGCTCCATTGACTCGCAGCGCCACTCGATGGCAGGCGATCACACAAAGCGTGGAGTTATTAAATTGGAATGTAATATATTGTGATGTACTGCAGATAACATACATAGTATTTCAGATGGAATTTACTCTTTAATTAGAAATATTACGCAAAAGGTATAAAGCCGAAATACTCCACACGACATTCCAGAGAAGTTAATTGGCTCATCGCAATTTGGAAGTCGTTAAGTCGAGATTGACCAATTTGCACATGACTTCACAACTATCTAAGTAATCTGCGAGGTTTCTGTCCGAATACCGCTAATGTTGACTTGAAACAATCAGTTTTCGTTGAATTTGAAATACACGTATTCGAATTGGCGATAAGTTGACGAATGGACAAAAGGGGTACTCAATCAAAAACTATACCTGTTTGGCAATCGCGAAATTATGCGTGTAAAAGGGATGCATTAACTGGTTCGTGAACAGCGATAACTTTGAGTGACACTTTAATTTTCAACAATTTTCATTTTAGTTTTCAACTAATTGTATATGTTTGAGATATTAGTACACTGTACATACATTTACATGTAAACATGCATACATCGTAATAACCAAGCTTTAGGGCTTTATGGTTACCAGCACAGTTCAAGTTTTTTCGGATGCGCATCAACCTCAACATGAAAAACGAAATCAAGTATTAATACGAGGATTGACTTACCCTTATTATCTTAACGCATTATGGGTTCAAAGCCTGAGTTATTTGTTTATGCCTAAAGGAACAACAATGACTTCATAATTTTATTTTTCGCTCCTCTCGCCTTCTTTTACAATATTCAAAAAAGAGGAACCAGCCGAGAGGGTGCGCTGCACCCCCTACCGCACCAAACACCTAGAGGTGCATTCTGACGTCGGCATAACGGTATATCTTTCGGCCTATATCTACAATATATTTTGCACGACACGTTTCATTTTAAAATTGGGCGGAGTTGAAATGAAATCGCTGTTAACTGTTTGTTATTTGGTGCAGCTAGAAAAAAAACAAGTTGAGTTGAAAGGATAAGATTCAACTGCGAACGGTGTGGAGGCAAACGTCCTTGTCATTGACCCAAATGAAACTTTTGAAAACCTGTGTTGGGAGGCTGAGTAGAAAAAGTCCACACCCGGACAACCACTTGTTTTTCTTTGAAAAAAGTTTCGAAATATCGTACCTTATTATCGCATAATAAAGCGAGCATGCGCGGAGCATTGAACTTCTACAACTAATCTTCTTTTTTTAACGACCAGCGCGTTAAAAACGTGTAGCATTGTGTTTCTTTACAAATTGAACGCAGGTTTTTTTGGCGGAAAATCGAGATTTGGTTCATCGTAAATAGCAATTTAATATACGTCTCGTGTTTAAGTCATATACAAAGACTTCGATATTCTATTCCCACAACACAATACCATAAATGTTTTTTTTAATTAAAAATGAAATACGCATGCCCTGCATTAAATGACAAGAAATTTGCTGAAACTTTAGAAGTTCAGAAAGTCCCAAAAGATTGTATTGCATTGGTTGTACATTTTCCCATCCGAGGTGATTTACGAATCGTTCTTTGACATTCGTGAAATCAGTTTTTCAATTGAAAATTTGATACGCTAATTAGTTTACACATTCTATGCAAAGTTCTCGCAGTTTTTAAACCAATTTTACACATGTCAAGACTGCCATAGCACATTCAGTAGGGCCTATCTATTAGCATGCAATAGCTAAAATACCAGCGCCATCTATGATTCGTTCTGGATAGTAAGTTTCAAGCGGAATTTATACAAGAACTTTGAATTCGATTCCCCTTAGAATGAATCTGATTGATTTAAACGTTCTTAACTTGCCAAAATAAAAGAAATGCATCAGGTAATTGGATCTGCTTCAATTATGTATAATTATTTGGTGTAAAGTCTTCGATTTAAACAAGGCCGTTGTTGGCTATTTTAAGTTCACAGTGGCAAATCAATTTGTCACCATGTTGTCCCAAAGATAAATCAGTTATCTTCAATCTGGCGACGGCAAAGCACGCCCGTTGCTGACAAGTAGCAATAGTACAAGATAAATCCCAATTCATTAATCATTATTTTTAATCCTATTTATCATCGTCTCAAGTATTTAATTACTGGCATTAAAATGTGCCATGCGTTCGTAACTTAGCCTTATCTGAAATGGCCTGCTTCACGCCAATTTGTCATAATTTCCTACGATAAGGCCTTGTGAATTCACGCCGATTTCACAAACAACGAGTCCTACAATTGAATGGCATGGCATGCCGTGCCATGCATATCGTTATAAATTATAAAATGTTTACTATTATGTGGGACTATTTTACATCAGGCTGTTTTACATAATAGGTTATGACGACTTTAAGTAACACGTGACCTTGTTGCATACGTCCGCAATTCACTACGCTGTTCATAAAACGCTGCCGTGTCCAATAATGTGAAATCGTGTAAATAGAACTATGAATTAATGATAATTGAGAAACTCCCCACCTTATTAGTATACTACCCTATGCTGGGTCAAACTTAAGTAAGGGAAATCTCGACTGACCTCTTGATTACGAACGGCGCAGCTACAGGTGTAAATGATAAATTGGAATGAAGTGCGTACAAATAACATTTATTTTTAATTAAAGAAAAATAGAATTAAACACCCAGGAATATTTAGTTAAAAAATAAACATTACCGCCATATCAAATATAGAAAATAGGACAATAGTATGTCACGCAATTTCTAATTTGTCCCGTTATTTTCTAAAAAAAAAAAAAGAATTGGGCACAAAATACAGTATTTATACCCTCAAATCTATGGCAGTTTAGTTAATCGTATAGTCAGAGTTAAACAAATTATATCAAGAAACAGCTTACTTTTCGGAACTTGTTTTAAATATATTGTACAGTGGTCAAAAAAAGTATTTGGCCAGTATGATTTTTTTGGATTTACATATTTAGTTTTACATATAATGGTGCAAATATTTTTTGTAATATTACTGACAGCTTTTTAAATGATATTGTAAAAGCAAAAACTGTTTGCAAACTCATAAAAAAAAAAAAATAACCAAACTTCTCAGGCAAAAAAAGTATTTGGCCACTCAATACAAGTATACATTTTACATCAAAATGTAGAAAAAAACAAAAAAAATTGTCATGTTTCAGTATTTAGTTGGACCACCTTTAGCATTAACAACTGCTTGAAGTCTTCTTGGCATGG